>JALIZH010018553.1:55000-81173 GCA_030522465.1 Rhipicephalus appendiculatus
CTCTTTTGAATCCGATCTCACTTAACTCTAGAATACGCTGGTGTAAGAGAATACGGCCGCTCCAGGGAGAGATGCGCTCTTCGCACACTCCCTCTTCGCGTTGAGAGCGCAGCAAGTAGACGGGTATGTACGAGCTGTCCGCTGATACCTGCTGAGATAGTGCGCGCGCCAGCGATCGCGACTGCGCCCTTAGAGTCAATGTTCACAGTTGCTGCTCGAGCTATGCCTCATCGACCTTTCGAACATGCCTCATCGACCTTTCCAGCGCTGTTTCTGGTGCTAGCCTTAGTTATAAAATGGACTGAACTACTCGCGTCCTTCTCGCAATTTTATCATCTCATTCTACAACAATCGGGAAAATTCCCATACATTCGGGTACAGCCTGAGTCGGGCATCGGTAACACGTGAAACACTAACACGGAAACAAATAATTGAGCAGGCATGGCAATACATACATACATACATACATACATACATACATACATACATACATACATACATACATACATACATACATACATACATACATACATACATACATACATACATACATACATACATACATACATACTACATACATACTGGCAGCCCCTGTCAACGGGTCCTCGATGTTCAAAAGGAGGCTTGAAACGCTCACTCAACCTGTGGACGCTGACCAAATAAGACAATGTTTTTCTCCTCTGCTTGCTATCATTCATCAACTTGCTCTCGCTGGCCTGCCCTCAGCTCCGGCGCCGAGTAACAGACTTGAGTGCATCAGTACAGGTCGACGTCCCGGCCTATCCACCAAGTAATGTCTCTCTCTCTCTCTGTCTCCTGCTTATTTTAAGATGTCACTGGTAAATGGCACAATGTACTCCTTTTAACACAAGGTATGTATATATAATCTAGGTGGTTGGTTTAAAAAAAACTTCACGTCTACAACCTTCGAAGCACAAAGTCATAATCATGTTAATGTTATGTGGAAAGCTCTCAGAATTCGACTTTCTCACAATTTCGAGTCTCCTGACCACCGCCGGAGTGCCGCAAGCGCGGCCCCTAGTCACATTGCAGAGCCGACGCCGAAAAAAGATAAATAAAAAAGATGGCTAGAACAAATGCCGGATATTGCGCAAACGCATAGCAGCCTGGCTATTCGGCTTTTCTCTATTACGTTAGCACGTGCTTTAGGCTCGGAAATAAAGAACTACCCTCCCCCCTACCCCCATCCTTACCAGCTTCAACTCTTTTAAGTTGCTGTTGTACCTGTTTTATTGTTTATTTAATGGTCATTTTTGAGTCGGTGATCAGAGGCTTCAAGGATAAGTGTTCTTTGAAGGCTGTTGCTCTTGCCTACACATTAGCAGTCAACTAAACAAACAAGCAAAAAAAAACCACAATAAAGCGCCGCTTGTTGCACGAGATCTTGAAAATGGTTCGCGTTTGAGCTTGAACAGTGGCCTGTGGCGATAATGAGCAAAGAGCGTGCGATAATAAAGGCCCAACGTTGAATGCACCCTGCCATTCCTTGTAAATAACTGCATTCCGAACACCGGATTTGCGGTAATCAAGTTCGGTCCGCTGTATATGGCACCTATTTTCTTTCCATACATTCTGCAATAACTCAAAACAGCGAGAAAGGAACAAGGACAATGGAAAGGTGCTGCAGAGTTTTTATTGTGTCGCGCGTTATTTTCTTTTTAAGCTCATTTTATTCCACGGCTAATTTACGTTCGCCAACTCGTCCGGTCGAACATCTTGTTTCCCACAGACGGTGTCATTGGTGTTGCGAGAGAATACGTCTCTCGTAAAAACAAAAACATTAATAAACAACAAACAAGAACATTACGCAAGGGTTCAAACGCCGAGGGAATAACGCACGCTAGTTGCACTGTATATGCGGTTTGTTGACCACCGCTGTTCTGATTTGCTTACAGCCTTGATACGAAATGTTAGCTCCATTGGCTAAATTAATTCAATTTGTTCACAAAAAGAGAGGATGGCTTTTTTCTATATTTTTGGGAACACTCCAAAAACAAACCGACACTTCTGCACTTGAACCGACGCACTGCATGCGACCGGTGACAGGCTGTGCTGGTGCTCTCTAAGATAGACTTTAAGGCACCTGCCCGTTTGTCCGACGTTTTGTGCCGTGTGAGCAAGGAGTTGTGTACTCCACGCCACTCTCATGCGGCAAGTACTATGTAGGGCGAAACGGGCACGGGTGCGTTAATGTCCGTCTTAGAGAGCACCAGCAGAGCCTGTCACCGGTCGCGTGCAGTCATCTATAGCAATGCACTGGCCGAGATTGTGTCTGCTCCCGTCATTGCGAAGGAATGCACTGTCAAAGGCAAGGAGCGGTGAGTGAATTTTCGAGAAATTTTGTAGGCAGCCGAAATTCAGAGGCTTGATGAAAGATGTGGCAGCAGCCACTGACTGTCCCCCTCCTATAAGAAGGTACGCTACGTACAGCGCATGCCTTTTCAATAGCTTCTTTTTACCCCGTTTTTATATATTTTATTTTTGTTTTTTTTTATCTGTGTCTTGTGTGGCTGCCATGGCTTCTCTGGCTTTATCGTGCTTGTCAGTTGGTTTTAGAATTAATTATATTTCTTACTTTCGTTATGTATATCGGGGGGCATGTTTGATATTTTCAGAATTTTGACTGCGCTGTCACCTTTGCTTGAAAGTCTTTTTCGGCAACCTGTTGTCACGAGGTTTTTTCATCGCTTCATTTCGTCAAGTTATCTTCCCGTGGCTTTGATGCGCGCCATAAAAAGGCCTTGCTTAAAAAGCAATAAATCGCATTCGAGTTCAGCGCTTTATGTGTGCGTGTCCCTTCTTAAGTGTTCTGTCTTTTTGCGCTGGTAAATGTCTTAATCAAGGACCTCTTGGCCGCCATTTCCGTGAAAGATATGCATGGCCATTACACCGCACATTAAAGAGTGACGGGAGAGGTTCGACAGAGTAGAGGTGTGGGGCCAAATCATGTTAATTTAAAAAATATATATATTTACTTTATTTATACGGTCTAACGACAATCCGGAGGTCATGAGGACACCTCGCAAGAGGTCGCGACCTGTAACGAAACATTGTGTAGAGTCTCCAAAAGAATGCTTCATATTAAATAGGGATGAAGTACGCAACATTGCCTGTGAAGAAAAAAAGTGCATCAACACAACCTTTTTCCTAACAAACCGAACGGCCAACTATCGGCCCAAGATGAAGGTGGAGTGGAGGTGGAGCCAAGGTGGAACGTTGCACGATGTGGCTACAATGACGTCACTACATGACTGACTTCACCAGCAAAGACCACTAGGTGCTTTTCTCTACTAGAATGGTGTTTAAAGACTTCGAAGAAAACTACACCACTACCAGCATTTTATCTTTACCAGGATTGCTTCAGTGGTGTATACCACTGAAGCAATGCTAGAGTGCCGGAACATTGGAGACTTCCAACTAGAAAGCGACGAAAGCGTTGCAGAAGTTGTTGCGGTCAGCCGTCCTCGCTGAACGACTGACACTCCCGTGCTTCAGTGTGTGCGCATTTTTCATTATTTTTTAACGATTTCTTCAATTCTTACCCTTACTTACATTTCTGTGCCCCCCTTGCCCCTTCCGCAGAGCAGGGTAGCAAACCAGATAATTTTCTTCTGGTTAACTGCCTTGCAGTTAACCCTCCTCTCTCGCTCTCTCTGGCGAAGCTGCAGGAAGGGCCCAGGATCCATATCTCCTCGCAGCGAGCCTTGCGTCCACGTGAAATCATAGGGGAGCTTATATGCGCTAATAACACTTGATGCGGAAATACGGGTCCTGGCAAGAATCAAAAACAATGTGGTCCGCGAAACATTGAAAGCAATATTTTTGTAATAGAGAGAAGTCAATACGGTGTATGCGAAACGTCAATAAGTTGCTTATTTGGTATCGATACGAAACAGTATATTGGCGTATGGCAGCAATAGCGAATAGCAAACAACGTCAAATAGCTCATGGGTATTCCGTAGTGCAATAAGTGGCGCATTTTGGATTCTGTGATGGCCGATCCTGAGGAAATTTATGTTCATGTTCTTGAAGACTTACAGCAAAAAAAACAATGCTCAAGAAACTGTAGTGTGCAGGATCCACCAAGATGTCGAAGTCTCTCATGCCTGTGTCCCAGCGGCACTCTTAAAAGGCCATCCAGTCAACGACCATCGAAACCTCAAAAATCTATCGACTCGCTGCAGTGCAAATCTTCATTTTCGCTTTCATTCCACCAAAAACTAAATAATATAAATCAGCTCAAAACCAGAAATATGTCTGTTATATTCGGTTTACACATTTCAATAAATTTTTTATACGTAGTTGTGAGGAGATATTTAGTTTTCAAGTTGTTGAGCAGCGAAACTGTGGACGAGTGAGACACGGAGAGACAGCACTAAAGGCAAGCACTTCACTGTTGTCGAGAGTATGGGCGGTTCGCACTATTCAACTGGCATACATATTTTAGTAAATAATTCATATTTCTCAAATATACCGCTCATAAAGCATACTGGTTATATTTTTCTAATCGTAAGTAAGGGCACACCGCGAATAAAAGGGCACGTTCGAGCTGTTTCCGCTTCCGTTACTCAATGGCTACCGAGTTTTCGATAGAGTTGTGTGGTGCTCCGTTGACTCGATAGACCATTAACTCGACGGCCTTGGAAACGTCCCGTGTAGCAGCTCGTGCTTGACCATGGAGTCAATAGGCTATCGCTTGGGAAAACATATGTTTAACGTACGTGCTTTTGTGACACCAGTAACGACTTGCACTCTCCTGTCGGTGCCATTGCTATGTCTACAACGGCGGAATCTTTGCGGAACAGGCGGGCTTGCCTCGAAGAGATCCCCGTTGGCACGACACTCGTCTGCAACGCCAGCAACTGGCAGCGCGCCAGAGAAACAGCGAGAAGAGAGCAGCAGCAGATGTCGCACAAAGATCGCGTAGCGATCGCCCCTGCATTTCGCAACAGTTGCGGATGCTCGCCGGACAAGAGCTTGGCTCTTTGCATGTTAAAATTCGACGAGCACGTGGGGGCCATTAGTGTACAGAGCGTTCTCAAGAAAGTGCCCCTCGTGGTCACGCTGTCGGCAAGCAGCAACTACCGAGCCGATCTTGGCGAGTATAGTTGCTGCTTACGCGAAGTAGTAATAATGCTATATTAATGATAATAATAAATACGAAGTCCCACTCAGTTTTTTTTCTTGAAAACTTATGTATGCCAAATCAACCCTGTGCGACGGTTCTTTTCCCACTATTTTATTTGTTTCGTGTCGTCCATTTATTGCAATGCCGCTGATCTCCTCGATCTTGATCTATTTCCACGAAGGTTGCTATTCGTGGGCCATGTTTGCAAACAACACGCATGCATTAAACGGAACTTGCCTGAAAATAATGCCCATGAGTGCTGCCTCCCTATTTGCTCGTCCTTCTTGCAATCGTCTCGCACCTCAACACAACTGCGTGTTCCGAGTTTACCACTATTCGATCCGCACTGAAAATACTGTGGGGATCTCTGATATCAATCCTCACCCACAGCGGCGATGATAAGCAGCCATGGACGCCACTGCGCATGTGCCGTCAAGTGCGATTGCTTCACAAGCCAGCACAGCGAACGGCCCGGGGGGAGCTGCCGGTGAACTGCCGTGAGGTGTGCGCGTGTGCGCGGCCTGCTGTCCGCCAGGGCCAGGGTTAGCGGCACAGGCACGGAAGTGTTGCCCGGAATCCGTATCGAACTTTGTTTTGATGTGTTGCTGTTTCGCCGTAATATTTTAAAGCTGTGTTCGTACTAATAAATTGTTGAGTTATCCTGACGTTGACGAGCGGATCTTTTCCTGGAGCAGAAACCGAACCCCACAATACTTACACGAGAATCTCCTCGTGAATGGGAAACATTCTGCGACTCTGAGACAGCGCTTCAGAATGTGCGAAATTGGCGACGTGCCAGCTACGATAAGTTCAATGAAATTTGTCATCGTGCTGCTAATGGAGCACATGATATTATTTTGCAATGGTTGCCGGAAGATTGTGCTATCTCGCCGACGACGCTGCTCGATGTGCCCACGATGGAGCGCCGACTCTGCCTGTATCTTCATCGAGAGTAGACGCTGCAAGAGAACTTCGCAACATTGTGTCTAGTACTCTACCAGCTGACAGGTTTATCGCAAACCGGAAGAAAGATATACACAAAAAGAACTTTTTGCGTGCGCCCACAACGACATGATTATCTGCAATGTTGTTCAAGAAGCGCCATTTTATAATCTATTAGGCTGATGGTTGGAAGTGAGATACAGAAATCATGATTCTACTAAAATGCCTCGGTGATTTCGTGTGCGTTCACGTCGTTCCGATGCTCGTTGTTCCTTTTGATGTTGCTGTTACTCCTGCTACTTCTTGTTCCTGTTGATGTTCCTCTTTCGGCCTATATTGTGAACAAGGCTCCAGTGTAGCCGAAACGTCAAAGTAAATATGTTTTGACCTTGGCTGGCGTCTTTTAAAGTTTTAACCATTATTAAGGCGAAAACACTTAGGCGCCCCATAAAACGCGAAATTTGACCATCGGTGTCCGCGGCCCGCGGCGTCGGGGACGAGTATTGCAATAAATCATCATCACGTTATGACGTCACCATATGACGTCATTGTTGGAACTTTCGTCTTCTTCAGCCTAGCAGACGCCGTTCCTCATCATCGCCATTCCTCCTCAAGAACTGCCGCTCGCTCGAGGGCACGAAAGCCATCTGTTTCTTTTTCATTGTGTTCCATTAAAGCGTTCGTTTCGGACGTGGCATCTGTTGTCCTGCAAGACACCCTTGTAGCCGGTGGAGCTTGAGCTCCACCACAGTCATCGTTACGTCACAGACCGCCAAAAATGTTGACGTCAATATGACGTCACGTGACGTAACATCACACTCCTGAACTAAAATTAACAGCGCAAACACACAAGACGCCCCAAGAAAAGACGACACACACGAGCGCTCACTATAAACTGCTTTTTAGATGTGAAGCATCTTATGGCGAAGCTTAATCCGGTGGTGGTGGTGGTGGTGGTGTGCGGCGTGACCACCCTTACTGCGCATGCGCAAACCCTTTAAAAAAATTAAAATAAAAAACCTCCTCTCCCCCTCTCTCTCCTCTGGGCATCCCTCCGCGCGGCAACCACACCCTCACTGCGCATGCGCCTCCCCTTTCCCCATCCCCCCCTCTCCTCTAGGCATCCCTGCCCGCGGCGTCCACACTCCCCACTGCGCATGCGCGTCCCCCCCTCCTCTCTCTCCTCTCCTACGCTCCCCTCTCTCTCGCCTCGCGACGCCGACGCAGGCAGCGTCTGCTAGCGAGTTTCTTGGTTGGAAAAACCGACTGCTCGCGCTACACAACCGTTCACTGGCCACCCCGTATATATAGCAATGGATCTTGACCTCCAAGGTGGTGCCGGTGGGAGATTTCTCCTGTGCGTTGTCGAACGATAAAAAATTCGCAGCGTGCGCGTTAACTAAAAGCGGACTGCGGGTCTCTGTGTCCAGTCGGAGTCTTCTGTCTCTCATTGCCCATTAGCAGCGATTGGCATGTTCCAGCAGGAAACACCGCTCCATCACTGCGTGCTTTGCGCCTCCCCAGGTTTCTCTCCTGCACAACGCCGCGATGAGCGCCAGCGTCAACGCCGCCGCCAGTGTAAGCGTTAGCGCCTGCTGCTTCACATCTACACATGGTTCCCTTTAGCGGGAGATGGTGTAATTTTTTTCTATGTGGGGCGTCTTGTGCGTCTGCGCTGTTAATTTTAGTTCAGGAATATGCACCAACTAGGCGCAAATGAAGTTTTATTGTAACATCACATGCTGAAGTCAACCCATGACATCGCACCTTGGTGAAAGATAGGCCGATCACGGAGGAAGTGCGATGCCAGGTGAGGGGCCTCCGATTTTGGAGGCACTCAAAAACTGCGTTAGGGGCAAAAAATCTTTCCAAGGGTGGCGGGGCAGGATACATCGACTAAGATGAGATGGCCTTCGCCTTCGAGTCCCCTTACCATATGTCAATCAGTTCTCACGCCGTATCTCCCGCTCCTCTCTCTGCAGCCAACGGGTCCCTGCTGGTGTGTTGCGGCACCAGTAACGAGACGTCGCCGGCCTGTTTCCCGGTGAACGTTAGCAGCGACGATCCCTTCTACGGCCCGCTGTCCGTGCCGTGCATCAACTTCGTCCGCTCCTCGGGGTGCAGCGACTGCAGCGGAGTCATGCGTACGTTCGCTACTCTCTTCACACGCTCACCACAAATTGCTGCCCAAGTAACCCTAAGAGTTATAGGGGTCAAATTAAGCGATAATTTAGGCACTCATAACCGGATGACCTCAACAAAGAGAAAGGGCTGCGAGTATGTTCAATAATCTAACGAAATAACCTTCGCCTTAGTGTACTGGACAGAGTTCCCCGGATCTCAGATAATATCGTATACCTTTTCTGCATGGATTATGTTCTGGGATAGCATCCCCGCGAAGGTGGGGGGCAGTATGCTAAGGTTTATACGAGGTGTACATTTAAGGTCCTTGATTGATCTTCTTACAAAGTTATGGCGTAATCTTGTAATGTTATATTGCCGATTGCGCTTGCTTGAACTGTATCGGAAGCGGAAGTTGGTACGCTGTAAGTTTTTTTGTTTTTTTGTGAGCTACGTGTTAGCACGCTTGTAGTGTCATCCACATTAAGTGTCGTCCTTGTTTCTTTTCATGTTGTCGCTCTCTCTTGCATGCATTTCCTTGAAAACTGCGCACTAGCAGCTTTAGCATCAATAATAATAAGTTCTGGTGCTTTACGATCCAACACCATGATATGATTATGAGTAAGCAAAACGCTTTCTTGGGCTAGTTGGTTGATGACTTCTGAAGGAAAATTGTAGCGCAAAGCGCCAGTCCCATGCTCTTCTCTGTCCGTGTCTTGCTTTGCGCTACAATTTTTTCTTCAGAAGTCATGAACCAACTAGCCCAAGAAAACGTTTTATAGCGCCAGTCCCGTGCTCTTTGTCTGTCCGTGTCTTGCTTGGCGCCACAGCTTTTCCTTCAGAAGTCTCCTGGCGCGTTCTTTCACGTGCGCCTAAATCTAAGCACATGGCCTAAGCGCACCGATAGATTCCATGGCCCACGCTTCTATTGGATAACATGAACTCGATGTGCCTGTGGTGTCGGCCCTGCAGACGAGCGTCGGTTCGTGAACCAGCAGAGCGCCTTCTTGGACGCCTCGCACGTGTACGGCATTGACCAGACGGAGCACGAGACGCTGAGGAACTCCGAGGCAAGGGAGTTTATGCTGCTAGCCGGAGCAGGCCTCTTGCCACCCAGCCTGCGGCCCGACCGCGACGGCTGCAGCGACCCCGCCACCGCGAGTTTCTGTTTCCGGGCAGGAGACGGCAGGGTCAACCAGCAGCCTGCCATTGCCGTGTTGCAGGTACAGCTCTACTTTTATACGCAGTTCGAAACTAAAGTTCTAAAGCGGAAATTTCCTTGTGAACTACTACGGGTTTCGCTTGCCGTGGCTCCTGTTGCCGTCTCGACAATGGGTTACACCCAAGGAGGTGTAAACAGTCTTTTTTTTAATTCCGCTTCATTTATGAACATATCCTACTAAGGACGAACTGTCAAAGAAGTTTGGTCGAAGCTATCGAGGTCATCGCACCCACTTAGTACAGAAACAGACCTGAAAAGCCTCGGGAAGGAACGTTGGGCCGTCAATGTTTTAGCATAATGTCCAAGAGGAGCATACAAACGAATTTCGCTGAATGCATGTTCCAACAAGACGCGTTGGATGAGCAGCAGTGGCGTAGCCAGGGGATGGCACCCCCCCCCCCCCCCCCCTCCGAATTGTTTTTTTCGCCGTGGCATACAGAGTCCAAAATGACATTCGACCATTTTGTACCTGGCGCAAAGCTAGAAACATGAAAAAGGGGCGGAGAAAAGAGACAGAGGAGCGCCAAGAAAATGTTCAGCAAACTTAGGCACCAACTCGCCCAAAAACAAGTTCTTCTAGAGGACATTCGACCACATCTGCCTGCCCGCCCCCCACTTCAGATCAAGGTGGCGCCCAAAAATTTTTTTGCCTACGCCTCTGATGAGCAGCAACCTTTTAGGGATATCAGCGATTACTTACTCTGCGCATACTGTTTCCCCACCTTACATCTTATACACCTACTTCTTGTTCGATTCTCATGTTCTTCTGTACTTTAATCATTGCGCGTATCGGCGGCGCCCTTCATGGGCATCATCGGGAAAAGTGTTGTTGAATAAAGGGTAAACAAATGCGTTTCTCAAATAAAATAACCTTAGTCGTCCCTCGAGGCTCACGCACTGGGATCGAGTTGTTGAAAAGTTCCCTGCGCTACTGCTTTACTTTCGCAGATTCTGTACGCTCGACAGCACAACCGCGTGGCCCAGCAGCTCAGGAAGCTGAACCCCGACTGGGACCCCGAGACTGCCTACCAAGAAGCCAGGTAGGTATAGCTGATGCGAAGCTATTATTGACTATGGAAATGCGGAAAGCCTATGAGGTGCATGTAGAATCGCTAAAGCTTACAGCTATGGTTCAGAAATTGTGTAGTTATGCATTTTGTGGGGCTGTCACCAGAACTATCTGAAAGAGCGCTTTACTGCCTACCTCCGAGATGCCGTCGTGCTTTGATCATGAGCTGACAAGCTGTACCTATGGGACCTTCTTAAGCGCAACAGAGCGCTTAGTGGCTAAGCTCTCTCATAGCAAAGTGCTGACACGAAGAACACTAAGGAAATTTTCATCTGATGGTGTTGAAAGAGAACTTAACACATGTCGCCTATATTGCACGTCAGTTGAAGCACACCGTGACTCATGCAGCGATTTCACAATGAATATGCTTTTAACAGTTACCACGACTGGGGTTCGGTGGTTCAGCGTGTGAGTGTTGTAGTTCTTTAGGCTCGTTTCTCTGTAGAACAATGTGCAAGCTCTCCCCAAACATCTATTGTGCCGCTGTGCCCAATTTAAACATCGCTGGACTCTTCAGTATGCTTTGAGGAGACTTGATGATCGGTATTTTGCTGAAGGAAAGATCTTGCGAGCCTGGCCTCACAGCACATTAGCCCAGAAAGGCAAACGAGCCCTCCTGCGGTACCTGATTGCGACAGAATTGAGCGACCGCCTGCGATACGCTGCGCATGCGTGCGTGCGTGCGCGCGCGCGCGCGTGTGTGTGTGTGTGTGTGTGTGTGTGTGTGTGTGTGTGTGTGTGTGTGTGTGTGTGTGCGTGCGTGCGTGCGTGCGTGCGTGCGTGCGTGTGTGTGTGTGCGTGTGTGTGTGTGGGTGAATGGGTGTGTGTGTGTGTGTGTGTGTGTGTGTGTGTGTGTGTGTGTGTGTGTGTGTGTGTGTGTGTGTGTGTGTGTGTGTGTGTGTGTGTGTGTGTGTGCGTGCGTGCGTGCGTGCGTGCGTGCGTGCGTGCGTGTTGTGAAATATGTCTCTGCTTGTCTCTCACTTTCACTTCCTCACTCCCCTTCCCATGTGTGGGGTAACAAACTGTACGTTGTCTAGTTAACGTCCCTGCCTTCCTATATTCATTCTCTCTTTCTTCCGAAACAACTGAAGTGTCCTGCCTTACGCCCTTGCCGGTCTCGCGCGCAGGCGCGTCGTCGTAGCGCAGCACCAGCACATCATCTACAACGAGTACCTCCCCTTGGTGCTGGGCCGCCGGTTCGCTCCTGCACCGGGGCGGCGCAGCCGCTACGATGCCCGACGAGACCCGTCGGTGCTGGTGGAATTCGCGACGGCCGCGTTCCGCTTCGGACACGGCATGGCCGACCATTTCTCCCTGGTGGACGAGCAGTTCAGGGCGAGTACCTACTCGCTGGCTGACCATTACTTCCTGGTCGACGACCTGCACGAAATGGTGAGCCGCATACAGTACGGTCCACTGTTAAAGGGAGCGCTCGAACGGGCACATTTCATATTGCCTAACTCAGGGGCCTCAAGCTCACCTCAGCTAGCTGGACGCGGTCACGAAATTTAGTCCCGCATGGACCGGGGTTGGAAAGGGTCATGGGGAAAGGGTGGTTGGTTGGACTAAATTTCAGCTAACGTTGTCATTTCAAAGAAGGCTTTTCCCGTATCTCACTCATGGGTTTTTATTAGGGGCGAAGCTCCTTATGGCGAGACCTGGCCGGTTGTCGAGCGGCGTCGGGCGTCGGTCGTCGATCGTCAATCGTCAACCGTCCTCTGTACCCCGTAGTGTTCCCTTATCGTACAATAGAGGGCGCTGTCCCATAGAGATGCATGCGAACTGTTGTTGGGTGATGATACACTAGATGGCGCTGTACGCATTCCATTTCTCGTCTCGTTTCCGAGAGGGCGCTGTCCCATACACATGCGTACAATATGGCGGTTGGGTGAAGGTACGTTAGATGGCGTTGACGGTGCAGCTGCTCTCCGATTTTAGGGGCGCCCTCACCCTCTCCTATGGTCCCCCCCCCCTCTCTCGCCTCGCGACGCCGACGCAGGCAGCGTCTGCTAACGAGTTTCTTGATTGAAAAAACCGACTGCTCGCGCTGCACAACCATTCACTGACCACCCCGTATATATAGGCACTAGATTTTGACCTCCAAGGTAGCGCCTGTGTGAGATTTCTCCTGTGCGTGATTAAACAATAAAAATTCACAGCGTAAATGTAAAATTAAAGTGAGCTGCCAGTCGCCATGACTCTCATCGACCCTTTAGTATAAACGGGCCCGATCTCACGTCGTTGATGATGTACTGGGCAGAATTAACGGAAGATTCACGGTTTACCGATGAACCTCCGGAGCTTCGCCCACTCATCATTCACTCCGTGGATATGCTGTGATTTTTTTTATTTTTTTAGGGTGATTTGATGTCAGGATCCGGCAGATATATCTACACCGATCTCTAGAGTGACTAAAATATGGACACCGATTCTAAAATATAGTTTTTTTACCACGCTTTTGCTTCAATACACTGTGATCGTATTGAGTGCCTCACGAATGATTGCTTGAGACCAGTCACGTCAGTGTAGCTTACCCGAATAAAGCTTTATTAGTCTCAGAAGGCGAAAAAATAATGCGGGTACTATGTAGCAAAGTTGAACGCTCATGAGCGCACATATTAAGCAAAAATATGGGACGAAGACAGTCATGTGCGGGCGGGCCGCTAGCGAGAGGTCCATGGGCCTCATGCGGCCCATGGGCCGCGTGTTTGAGACCCCGTGGCCTAGCTGCTAGTGGATGCGGAAACATTGCTACAGTCTTTCGAAAAGAATAAGAGCTGTCAACTACCAGTAATCTTATCGAAACCTGAGACACTATACCTCTGCAGGAGAGAGAAGTCCGGACATGGCCTGCATGCAACTGTTCCCTTTAACAGTTGACCCGTCGGTGCATGGTGTAAGGTGACCAACCCCATTAATCAATTCCATGTATCATGCTAATAACACCAATACTTGCCAAAAGTTACAAAATTATTCCTGACGAAACGGTAGGCTCATCATAACAGATTAGAAAACAGCGGAATGGGTCAGGCAAGAAACATAGGTAGTTGATACTTTAGTTGATATCAAGTGGAAGAAATTGATTAGGTCAGGCAACGTAATGCGCAGGACAGAGAAGCGGTGGTCACTTAAGGTAACGGAACGGATACCAAGAGGAAAAAAAGGAAGCGGCCATGAGTCTAATGGAGCAACGAAATTAAGAAGTTCGCAGGGCTGAAATAAAAGCAGTTCATGCTAGGTAAACAAAATTGGAGACCATTGTCCTTCTTGCATTGAACATTAGATAGGTTGAGAATGACGATGGCAATGATGATTATGGTAATGATGATGTTGATGGCGGTGGTGGTGTGCATCGTGAATGCCTTCCGAACCCGAGATTGATAGAAAACCATGCTCCGTAACGGGATATATCTATCTCTGATTTGTAACAGAGCATATGGGCCAATCCATAAGGCTCTGCTGTCGGTTCACTTGAGCTCGCGCGTACTCCCATCATTCGTTAGCATCAAATGGTCTCGCTATATGATTGCTGATCAACTACTCCATCAAATCTTCTCATATCATCCAGGGTACGGTGGACCGGCTCATCCGCGGCTTGGCCCTGCAGCGCGCCCGTGTGCCTGGGCCGTCACTGTCGGACGCAGTGCGCGTACACCTGTACCGTAACTCGACCAGCGAGGCAGGCCTGGACCTGGCCTCGCTCAACATACAACGGGGACGCGACCACGCGATTCCTGGCTACGCCTTCTGGCTGCGCCGCTGCCTGGGCCGGCAGGTGTACGACTTCGAGGACCTGTACGCCTTTATGGAGCCTCACCGCGCCCAGCTTCTCGCCGAGCTTTACGAGTTAGTAACGAGGCTTTCTAAATCCAATGCGAATAGTTCCCGTTCGGCTCGAGAAGAAGCTCGCTCTATGTGCTGAGTTATGTTTAATTCAATTTCAGTTATTGAGAAGCAGGTCAAAGAACTGACACGGACAGAAGAGAGACTGCATAGGCGATGTCTTTAAAAAAACTCAAACATGGGGTATGTCGCATGTCTACATGTTCGACACAACTAATGAAACCAACCGGGCCATTAAGCCATAGAAAGCATAGGGGATATTCTAGCTTTTTCAACTGTGGAGTAATGACTTTGACCTAAATTGAAAGAAATTAAAGTGACGATAAGCCACCTTTTCCGTCGGGGTGATCTGAACACGCAACCTCCTAATTACGGCTCCGTTTCTCCACCAATTGAGCTACGACAGAGGGCGCCTCCTCGTCCACTTCATTTGGGTATTTCTGTAGGTGTAATACCTGGGAGTGTTAAGTAGCGCCGCCTGCAGCCAAGCAGGCGAGTGTTGGGGAGAATCTTTTGCCAGGGGGCGTCACGTGGAACGTTTCTGCAAAAAAAAAAACAATCAAACTGAAACCTCAAGCAAAGTAAACGAACACATGACAGCTGTTTTAGCAGAATGTAGCGTTGGGCGACTTGGTGCGTTGCTTAACGAAATATTTGTGGTGCAGCTCAGACGAGAGAGAAATTAAGTCACAGTTTCGCCACAAGGCGAAGCAATGAATGCGATAACAACAAATTGGAATGTCAAGCGACGAATGGCAAGCAGGTCGAAACGTGCAGCGCGCTGCTCACGAACACATGACGCACGAAACCCACACGCACAGGACGAGAGCGAACTAACAACTTCACAGCTCGACACTTAACGCGCTGCTAAAACAAAAACGACGCAGGAAACGTATTCACAGGTACAGACGAGCGCGAACTAACAAGTGTCACAGTTGTTGCTTCGCTGTGTTTGAAAAGCGTGCTCTTTTCGCAAACTGGGTGACTGCAGCGAGCGAAGTGACCTTCGTGCGCTCGGTAACTACAACGCAATTGTTCCGGTGAAAGCCCGAGACTCCCCCCACCACGAGAGAAGCGCGCGCGCGCACATGCGTCTACCCCCCCACGGGGCAAAGTACGCGAGCGCGAGCGACGCGACTAGCGGGGAGCCGAACTAAAGCCCCTGCCGAGCGCGCCCTTTGCGCCATCTCGCTGGTAATGCTGGAAACACGCTGAAAACACGCTGTATTTAAATAGATCGCCGTTTGAACGGTTCAAGGACGTGCGCTTTCGTGGCTCAGAGGTTAGCGCCGCGCGCTGCAGAGCGAGAGGTCCCTGGTTCGATGCCGCACGTCGAAAACATTTTTCTGAATTATTTTTCTTTGTGGCTTTTATAAATATACAGATACATATACATATACGGGACATGACGGCGACGGAAACGGCCACGGCGAAAACCAGCCTGAGAGTGTCCATATAATTGTTATCGCAATAAAACGAGAGGAGAGCCAGGGCAGGGCGCCAGGCTTTCAACTTGTTTATTTTCCGGATATCATCCAAATTTATACATTTCCATATACGCGCAAAGTGTATATGACAACTGACAACTGCTTCAACTGACAACGTGACCACTGCTTCAGGTACCCCGACGACGTGGACCTCTGGGTCGGTGGCCTGATGGAGCGGCCGGTGCAGCCAGGCGCCCTGGTGGGTCCCACCTTTGCCTGCATCATCGGACGCCAGTTCCGCAGCTTCCAGGAGGGAGACCGCTACTTCTACAGCCACGGGGGAAGCATGGCCCTTACGGACGGTACGCAGAAAATAAATTAAGGTCCAAGAAAATAAATACAGGAGTTTTCGAGGCTCCAGGCTGGACAATGAAATGCTTGCGATGGGATTACTTTTGACCGTTGTGATATAGGTTCCTTTAACGTACACGTAAATTCTTAGCATACGCGAGTGTTATGCTGCATTTCATGCCACCCGTATAATGCCGGCAGCCGTAGTCGAGAATCGAACCTGCTTTTTTGAGCTAAGAAGCGCGACACCTTAGCCACCGAAGCAAGTCATGTTGAAATGGCTGTGCGCACAGAAGACAGCGACAAAAGAAAGTTAACAAACAGGCAGACCTATTTGGCGCTTCTGTTATATTTCTAGATAAATATAAACTATCCCGTGCAACAACTTGTCCTTTGCATTTAGAAAGCGACTAGATCAGCGTACTATAGACTATCTTACGGATTGGTCTTAATGCCGCCATATTGGGTTGTTAACCTTTGTGTTTTGTATCTTTAACAACTAAACGAACAGTGTTACGGTAGACAGATACGCATGAAAACGTTTGGGTTGGTGCGTACGATGTTTTCATGGCCTTATTATTCCACGCCGTCATATACAACAACAACAAAACATCGGCTTAACAGGCCCAAGATGGCGGCGCCCAGATGCCTTACGGAAAATAGTCTATAGGGAGTGACCTGTTGAAAGCAGTGACGTGTGTCACTGCTTGAAGTGTGTAGCCTCAATTGTAATATGCTTTTTTTTTACTTTCCTCATTGGTTCTGACTATGTCCATTGTAAATATCTATACGTTATGCGTTCGACCTCTTACGGAAAAGAAATAAGCGCGGGTCTGCTGCTACTACATGGTAACTTCTCTCCTTCTGTGTTGTGTGCGCTGGCTGTACAACATATGACAGCCCATACATATCAATGTACACCCGTCATTTTTATTAAAGGGAACACGCGAGTGCGTGGCAAATAGCCTCGTACGACGCATGTAGCGCGGCACAGTGGCGAAAATGTGAAAATGTGAAAGGAGAGAGTGGGGTGCCTTTCCGTCGATTGCCTGCATCCCTTCTTGCAGTTCTCCCTCTTTTTTATCCCTTTATGTCGTTGTAGCAGGAGAAGCTGTGGATAGCAAAAATTCTTATCGAAAGCAATCATTGTTCGCTGAAATGTCCCTACGGAAGATATATATCAAGAAGAAAGCGTAAAATAACGACACAAATTCGTGACGGGAGTGAGGACAATAGAAGGGACGGCACCACTTTCTCCTTCTATTTTCATATTTCGCCACTGCGCCGCGCTACTTGCGCGGTACGAGGCTATCTGCCGCGCGCTCGCGTGTTCCCTTTCATAAAAATGACGGCTGTACGTTCTGTAAGATCACACCACTTGCACTTTGTCCGCCTCGGTGGATCAGTGGCTAGGGTGCTCGGCTGCTGACCCGAAGGTCGCGGGTTCGATCCCGGCCGTGGCGGTCGCATTTCGATGGAGGCGAAATGGTAGAGGCCCGTGTACTGTGCGATGTCAGTGCACGTTAAAGAACACCAGATGGACAAAATTTCCGGAGCCCTCCACTACGGCGTCTCTCATAATCATATGGTGGTTTTGGGACGTAAAACCCCAGATATAATTAATAATTAATACCACTTGCACTTTATTTTGCTCAAAATTTAAAACCTACATTACTATCAATTGATCGCAAGGGACAACATGTGAACCGGCACAGATGCTATAGTCCGCCCTTTGGTTTCTGTACACGGTCGCGAAGAGGCCTATATAAACGGTAGTTGACGCTGCATGAATTTAGGATGCGATGTTGGATCCGCAGATTGTACTCTGCAGTGCTTTGTGTTTGTGACTGTAGGTATTATTTGTGTGCTTATGTGATCATTGTCTATGCCATAGTCATCACCCGACACCTGCAGTAGCAAGCCAGGCGATAAACCAGGCTGACGTCTCCAGGGAATATCACTAAAAATTCCTATCTAGCTATATGTCAAGTGTTCTCGTGAGACAGCTTACGAAAAGTATGAATTCCAGTAGACACGTTGTGTAGTGAATGACCTGCTGTAACTGATCTCGGCCGTGAGCAAGTGTCGTGTTTTTCTGTCGGATGCAGTATTGATCACTCTTACATTTGCCCTATTTTCACCTTTAACGTTAATGTTCAGGGAAGACGTGTTGTCATGGCCCAATTGAAAAGTCTGTTGTACAGGAGGAAAAGACCACAAATGTCAGGACAGGTCGCACTCTCACGGTTGGCCGTGGCCTCAAATGTTATCTAACAAGTACTGTAGAGACAACACACGCCATTTCGCTGTCCAAGTGGAAGCCTGTCACATGGATTATGAGAACGGCCTTGGGTATAGCGTGAGTTCACGCCGGCGCAAAAGTATTGCGAAAAGGCGAGGCTTTTTTGTTCTGGTCACAATGGTAGTGGCTTCGCAAAGTGTCTGTGATATAAGATCGGGTCAAGGGAGTAAACGACGTCCGTGACACGAAGGAAAAAAACCAAAGCGAGAAATGGGACAGCGCCGGAATTTCGGCGACAGTTGACAAAACCCTTATTAGGTCTCGCTGGTACGCACAATAAGGAAAACCAACATTCGGACGTGACAATAGCTCCTCTTTGTTTTTCTGCGACGGAAGGTTCCACACCGAAGTGCTCACACTCCTAAGGAGGGATTTAGGCCGAACCAATCTCAATGGACAATGGTGCAAATGCAGTCAAATCAAGCTTTATTTCATTTTGATGAAAGAGGAGATGGGACCTGAAGCTGTGTGCACGGCTTGACAGGAGACCCTGCCTCCTTAGTTCTTTGCATGGCAGAGTACATAGATGAGGCACAACTGATACATTGCCCACAAAAACGCCGACCAAGGTGAAGTGCACAAAAATTTTAGAAAGACGTTTCGGCTCGGCTTTCGGCTTTCGGCTTTCGACGTTTCGGCTTTCCGCTTGTGAACAAGGCTCCCGTGTAGGAAGCCAAAACGTCTTTGTAAAATTTTTGTGCATTTTACCTTGGTCGGCGTTTTTGTTTTATTCAACTATGTTTGTCCCCGATCAGATGGGATTCCATCGGACTCTTGACTACATTGCCCACAACACGGAAGGTTTATTATGTTGCAATTGCATAGAACCATTTGCCGTTTACACAGAACAATTTCGAATAAGATAAGGTGCAAGCAAAAATACATGCCAGAGCAGAGAAAAAATGGAAAAAACTTCTCTAACACAATTTGAAAGGTAATATAAGTTTCATCCACAACACAGTGTATCAGATCGCACAAATAATAGATGTTACGTCTGATAAGCACCATTTATGCACGACATAATTCACGCTAAATGACACGGAAACTAAGGAAAGAAAGACAAACATGTGTTATTTTCCTTCGTTTTCGCCTTTTAGCTGCAATTGCGTCATGCAGCAAAACCCAATTAGGCCAAGAACAAATCGTCCTTAAACGTATAATATGGTCGTTCGAGTAAAAAAAGCGTTGATTCTGGGCTTTGGCTCTGACTCGAATAAAGCTGAAACACCCTGTGTATCTTTCAAACTTACGAATGCGCTGCGCTCCCAGAAAAGAAAAAAAGACGAAATAATGTTGAATTCCAATGGCAGATCGCGAGCGCCTGGCCGGATCGCGAACGGAGCGCGTAGATCCGAGCGGGATTGCTCTCGCCAAATCTGCGATTGGAACGCGTGCGCCTCGACGGGAGCAGTCGATACACGGGAATCTTGCGAGATGCGCGAGAGGGCGCGAGGGGAAGGGAAGGCGAAGCGTTTTCCTGGTCGTCCATGGCTGCCCGCGACTGTAAACATCCGGCCGTGACGTGATGAAAGGCGGGCGCATGGAATACGTCACGCGAACTTCCGTCGAAATCCGCCGATTTCGGCGGAGCAAGAATTCTTGCTCCACGGAGCAATCCGTAATCTGCGGTTGCTCTCAATCTGCCATTGGAACACGCAATTCACGCTCCCAATCTGCCATTGGAATGTGATTGCTCCACTCAGAGCAGAAAAAAGTTGATCTGGATCTGCCATTGGAATTCAACATAAGTGCACACGACAAGCTCTGACTCTCGACTCGTTTTTTTGGGGTCCTAACTATGAATCCATGACAAGTAGCTTAGTTTTCCTATTACAAACCCTGTATATCACTATGGAATAAATTACCAGAAGAAGTAGTTAATGCTAATACAATAGAATCATTCGTTCTGCTTTTAAATAACCTTTCCTTTGACATGTAAAATTATGTTGTGCAGTAATGAAGGAGTTCATTCTTGCTTTCAATTTTCATTTGATGCATAGTATGTCATTTACCTTATGTATTGAATTGTTGTATGTGCATGTTTTATCGCTGTTATATTACTGTATGTTCGGAATTGCGAATCAGTTTTCTTTTTTTTTTGTTGTTGTTGATGATTGTAATCATGTCTACCACATATGTTAGCGACAGTTCTAATTACTGTTGTGTTATTGTTTATGTATAATTATGTTCCCACTCCTTCTTGGGCTGGAGCAGGGCCTGCAGTATTTGTAAATAAATAAAAAAAAATATACCCACATAATCTTTCAATAGCACAGCCGCTTTGTTCGCATTAGCGCGGGCACATTTCTAGGCCTGATATACAAGAAAAAACGTTTCATTGTTTTCCTGCTCAGCTCAACTGCAGCAGGTGTCGGAGTTCAGCCTGTCCAAGCTGTTGTGCGCCAACGCGGACGAGCCGCACCGAATGATCGTGCAGAGGCAAGCTCTCCTCAGGCCCGACTCCATCTCGTAAGATTCATTCAACTTGTCAAGTGGTCTTTACTCGGCAAGTCCGTACGGTATGCGCCACTCCTGCCTAGAGCACTTCGAAGTTATAACGCTGACATGTCTTTTCCCTAGGCGTACTGCATTCAGGCTATATGCCTTAATACAGCGGAACCTTCTTGAGCGTTTGTGAACTCTCCGATCAGATTGCACGCGCGACGTGTGTGATGGACTTAATAGAGTTTTAGTGCCGGTTACCCAAAGCGGCTTACGTTCGCACGCTCTTACACTACATTGTACTTCCAGCTATACCCATGTAGAATACGAAGAACGTCAGGGGCTCTCGCACGCAAGCTGCTTTGTGGCCCCGGCACTGAAGCTTTCTAATTTTAGATCAAATGCGAGCTCCAGTGATAATGTTCAAATGTACAATGACGCATGTACAGAGGTCAACGTGTTTCTATGACGATCAGGTTATCGACGACAGACGATCCTGCTCGCCGCTATCACAGCACTTGTATTGAGCGTTACTTGCTTGTACTTTGAGTGTTCCTTTTCCCAGTCGCAGGTTCACCGAATAAAGGCAATTTTATGGCGATAGCAATTATATGGACCGTCTCGGTAGATAACATCACCCCGCGTATGCTATCTTCTACGCGCGAGTAAAACCATGCAAGCGCTAGTGACGAACGCGGCTGAAGCAGAGATGAAACGAGCCAGCCATCTCCGTCGCACGAAGGGCGCATGCGATAACATCGCCAAGCTTGCGAGGCCTGCAGTCGATGTCATTTCAAGCAGAGAGGAAAAGCCCCGCTTGTCTTTCGCTGGGAGGGGGGCGGGGGGGGCTGCGTTGCTCGAGCAGCAACTGCGAACTTTGTTATAAGGGCGCGGTCGGGAGCGCTGGCGCACGCGCTGTCTCCTGTCTCGACCGATATTATGAGTCGGCTCGTAACTTAAGTGCTGTGATCTCAACGCTTACTTCACGCTTAGAGGACTAACAGCACGAAAACCGCTTCGGTCTTGGAGCGGCCATATTCCGTTAAACCAGCGTTTTGTTGACATACGTGAGATCGGAATCCAAAAGAGTTAGTTGCCAGCCTTACTTCGCACGAAATATAAATTTGTTGCTATCACATTGATTGTTTCGCCCTTGCGGGGAAACTATAATCTTTTTTAACAATGTAACTGCTTGCTCGTTCACCATCAACATCACTAGACAACATAGTTAGAACGGCGGATTCACGAAGCATGCCCTTTGTAACAGTGTCTTTAAAACTTTCGTGCGGACTAAAAATTGACCCTCGATAGATTTTGCTATCCCGATGAACTTGTGTAACTTTAAATGTTGTACGTTATATATGCTACTGCAAATGTTTGTCCTACCTACCGTTCTTCTACGCACCTTGGTTATCTCAAGTAAGCCTACATTGTATATGCGCACTTGATACAGCTCGTCCTCTTTACCTTGTGGCGTATATACCTTAATGAACGACTCATTATATAGTTGTTCTATACTAACTAAATACATTTAGCCTAGCGGCTGATCTTGCGTCATCGAGATGAGACCGTAAGATTAAAGCATATTGTTCATTAGCCGTTCGGTGCCGACAGCATATCTTTTGCCGCATCAAACGAAGAACGTCCCCACGTTGATCACCTTGATAATTCCCGATGAATCAGTAAAACACATTATTATAGATTGTCCTTAGTATAAATAACGGCGTTTTCCTAAGTGGTCATGTTCTCTTCGTCGGTTTAAGACCTCCCACACTGAGCAAAGTGTTTCAACCGTGAACAAGGAGCCACAGCATTGTATTTGCTCCTTACCCCCGCCTGTACGTGTAAACTGTCCATGAGGATGGCCCAAGGGAAATCCGCGACATAGTGTCTTCCCCCCTTCCCTTGTCAAGCAGGCCAAGCAAGAAAGATGCATTATGATCACTGCCTTCTGTCACCTAAATCATAAAATCACGAAAGCAACCAGCATCGAGAGCGCTAACGACTGCTCAGTCCGTTGTTTCGTGTAGGAACGCGGCGTGCAGCCTCGTCCAAGTAACGCTAGGGCTGTGACAATGCCACCGAGATGTTCTAACGTAATAGCGTTATATCGCACGCTGATGAAAAACCAGCTGTGAAGTGCATTTTGCCCCCCCTCCCCTTCAAAAAAAGAAACACTAGACAAGCGCAGACTGTCGACTGGAAATTTTATTGTCCAGCGTTATGTTCTACTGAAAACCTGTGTGTTTCAAAATTAGAAACAATTCACACTTGTTATTATTCATTTCCAGGAAAAATAATCGTCAAGTCTGGTTTGGCAGACAAGTTAGTTTCGTTATTTCGGGTTGATGACAACATTGGACCTTACAGGTACCTGCCGGGGAACTCCGTACATAGGGTTTTGTTAGATCGAGTTCTAACTGCATTTCTTCATAGCAGCAAATTCAACGTCTTCATACTTCCGTAATGCCAATTCTGATAAGTCAAGTCATTTCTGACTGCTACGTCCGGTTTAGTAACGTGAAAACTTGGGTGAGTTGGTGATGCATGAAGAACCAGAGCGCAACTAGCGAGACGAACACGATAAAAAGAAGCGCCTTGTTCGTCCTTCTTCGTATCGCCCTCGTCTCGGTAGTCGCGATGTGGTTCACGACATCCAGTCTCTTAAGTTGAGTTCTGGTTTCCACTTCCGGTTGGTGCTTGCTTCTGGCCTACACTTCGCTTTCGGTTGTGACACATCTAAGCAAGGCTTTCAAGGCAAGTTCAGTCAGAAATTATCGTCGGAAGCCTGTATATCACGCCGCCTTCAGAAATGGGGGAAGAGACGCAGGCAAACGCGCCGAATCGTGTGCATCTCAGAGTTCGGTTGAACGTGAAAATACGAAGGGCTGTGTGTGGATTCAAGCAAGGCCCCTGGATCTGCTGCAGTTTTCTTTTTCTGTTTTTTTTTTTTTTTTGCCACGTGCCCCTGCTAATGTGTTAACGAAATGGTGATGGAATGCAGGAACCCGCTGATCCCGTGTGACCATCTCCCGGACACCGACCTGAGGTACTGGACAAGGGCTTCAGCCATGGGCCGGGACCGCTAGCTCGGACTCGTTCTTTACTGGCTGTTATCCACAAGGGCGCATGCCACAGGTAAAGACTTGAAATGACGTGTCGTCTTGTAGTAGGAAAACATTGGGAGGGGGGGGGGGGGGGAGGGAAGGGAGTTGGAAAGACTGTATAGCTTCAGATCAAACTGCACTTTGTCAAGAGTTCGACGAAAGTTCGTCTGCTCAGGCATTAGATGCGATGCCTTACGTCGAAAGATATCAGTGAGGCACGTTGGCGCGTATTTTAAAAATACAATTTGCGCATTGTTCACGTCCCGACCAGCAAGCTCCGGAATCAGGCTCGTCAATGTAAAAGACAGGCTGCCTAGTGATCGTTCTGAGGGGTCATGCATAAGATACCGTGCTCTGATTACCGTCATATGTGTATCGGCGAAACAAGAAAGTTCTCCCGACGCCTCAAGGAGCACCAGCACGACGTGACTAATAACAGTCACACGACAAACGCCACTGCTGAGCATGCGCATGAACATAATCACATGAATGACGAGGACAAAGCAACTATCGTCGCCAAGGAAAAGAATGTGTCATCCCGCCGGCTCCTAGAATCACTAATCATTCTGTCAACGCCTGCCATTTACGCACGCTCGTCGCGTCACCTACTGGCTACATAACTGACAAAGACTTCAAGTCCAGCTCAGTGAACAAGGAACCCGTACGCGGTTCCGAAACGTCAGATCACTTCTTCAGACTTGGTCAGTGACCGTGTTTCATCTCAAACTGTACTTTACTTGTAAAGTGGTAACCGAACGAGGACGATAAGCAGTATATTTAGTGCACAGTTGTGTGTTGCAACTATCCTAATCATAAACCATATCAAACAAAAAAAAAAGAATGACTGCAATGGGATGGCGTCTTGCAAGTGGGAGTTGCGTCGTGATATTATGCTCCCTCGCAAGCAGCTTTAACTTTACATGAGGGTCTACAGTTCAGACATCTACATAAACTCATACTTTTCCCTTCTGAACTCGCAGCTTGCCGCTTGCTATGTCGATGTCGCACGTAGAAATGAAGGGCAGCAGGTACTAAGAGGATTAAATTAACCGATCGACTTTTCTTCGCCTGAAATTGTGTACACAATTAGCATGACAATGTATTTATGCTTAAATAGCAAAAGGAGTATTGCCGGCAGTCATACAACATCAAACTACGTAGGGGCGCGCACACGGACGCCGGTCGCGTTAGACTCTACAGCGCTCGCGCTTTGCTTGCGTAGCGTCGCTGTGCCCGGCGTCTCTAATCAATGCAAGGAGGGAGACGCGCGCATAACGTTCGATTCTGACCAACCCCGTCTCAATGGGCACAGGCGTTCGAGGAACACACTTTGGAATTGACACAGTGTGTCCGTCAATTTAAACGCTGGAACGCGGATGGCGTCTGCACGATGCGCAAAGCGCGAGAATACGAACGCATGCGAAATGGAGTCAGATTGGTCTCGCGTCTCGCTGCGATTCGTGGTAAAAAATTAAGCGAACTTAAGGGGCAGATGGTAAGATGAAAACCTTGGCATGCATGTCATCTAGAATGTCATTTACATGCCACGCTCATGGTGCGCTTGCGTCCAGTTCGCTAACTTGATATACACCAAAATTGTATTGCACGACGTGACTGTATGATGAACACAAATGACAGGTGCTAACATGTAAATCATGACATGCATATTATCTACAGCATGATTTGCTCCTTGCTGGCTTCTTCGCATTACATCGATTCCCACAGTGCGTGGGATCTGCCGGTTTTTTATTTCTCTCAACTTTCATTAGTCGATTACACAAGTCACCTCGACTAATTCTCGTAGTGTAACGCGCTACTGTGAGCGACGCCAAAGCACCGATGAGTACGTAGAGCCATCCCTTGTCGTACGTCATCCCCTCCGCCCTGGGACGCGCTCCCTCGAGAGGAAGGGCAAGCGGGAAAGTTTGATATATTTCCGCGGCGCGTAGCGCTGCGAATTTTGGCAGACGTAATCCCGAACACGCAGTGTATGCATTGTACTCGTCCACTCAAAATGCCCAAAAGTCGGTTAGGGGCCCTTTAAGCGGTAGAAGCTACATCTGCGACGCTTCTAAGCTTCACTTTTAGGTTAAAACAGACTTCAGTAACTCGTAATCAAACAGTCATTATAGAGTTCAGCGCTCCTGTTACTGAGGTCGTCTCATCGCTTCCTGAAATGGCGTATAAGCGAAACTTAG
>JALIZH010018554.1:0-11830 GCA_030522465.1 Rhipicephalus appendiculatus
TTTTGTCATATATGTACAGGCACACTAGAACCCATATTTCTATTTCTCGCTGAAAACCGCAGTTTGGTGGTTTACTGTGTCATGGGATCTTTAATTAAGCCAAGCGATTTTACCACGCCATAGGCATGCGCACGAGGGGGGGCAGAGGGGGCGGCCGCCGCCCCTGATCACCTAAAAGGGTGGGGCGCTGATTCTGCCCCATACCTTTACTGAGTCAGACCTTTCGCGTCCTTTTTTAATGCACAGGATTCCGGCTACGCGTGTTGTCAGGTGATAATAGCGACCATGGATCCCTGATTTTGCATTCCAAGAACTGTTTACTTCCCATCTTGAAGTTCAAAGTTTGAAGTTTATTTACAGTTGTGACAATACATGACACATGAATTGTCATGGTGCCGGAACAAAAGGCGTGCTTATGTACGCCTGACTAGGCTCCTGGCACCACGAGTACTGCAGACAACAGCTGATAACTGCGAAAAAGTACAAACAGTAAATAAAGATGTATAGATACACTGTTCTTCAATAATAGGACAGAGATATTTTTGATAACACAACAACAAATAAAAAAATCGAAAAGAAATATAATAACATGATGTAGCACTCGAATAAAGCAAAATGTTTTCCGAGAAAGTATTGTTTTGATTTTTTTCTGAATGTTGACATAGAAAATGTTCCATAATATTGAATAACGCATGTTCATCATTGAGAAGATTAGGAATTTGCCATTGTAATAATTGGTTTCTGTAGTTGGTTCGTGTTTCGTTTACCCCTGGAAAACCGGGGACAAATGACAGGCCACCGTGAGAAGTATGTCGTCACTTCATTTTCATGTTTGCATCCAGTGCAGAGCTCGTTTTCTTTCGGACTCCTCGAATGGTGGAGCGGGCGACGCTGCGGTAAAACTTGCCCCCTCCCCCCTCTAATGCAGAACCCGGTGCACACCTATGGACCACGTGCATCACCAGTGTGCACCACGTGTCGCTTTTATACTAGCCGGTAGATGGGCGTGGCTCCCACAATAGCTGCACAGTTACGGCTTTCAACGATTTCAAAAACGCGGCCCAGCGGTTCGGCTTTTTCGCTCTGTGGACAATATATAAAGGGAAAATAATGAGGACATTTGTGCATATAGCGATAACGGTATATAGGTGCGCGTGCAAGTATGCAGTTCATGCACAATTTTAGATGCGAAGCATCTTATGCTCGAGGGGCTACGTCCGTCCCTCCCTCCCGTGTCCCGCGTCCGGCCACTTTCATGAAGTAGGGAAGCAACCACTATGCGAACCAGAACACTGTAGTACAATAAGGCCATTTTTTTTGTTTTACCCTTTTGTTTCTCTTGTATTTTATTTTAAGCAAAAGCTGTTATGAGGTCCCAATAACGGCCGACTTTGGTGGCGTATAGTATGTCGCTGCCGCTGCCCGGAACCGCTATCGCACGCAAATGGGAAAAATATCCAAGATCGAACCGGATTTGAACCCAAGTCCTATGGATGGCAGTCGAGTGCTGCTTTGTTTTGTTTTACTTTTGTATGTATTCTTAACCTGTCCCCCCCCGGTAATACATCGGTCTTGAGGCTTAAATAAAACGAAAAAAAAATAAAATGAGCATTTTACCACACAGTCATGCCGATGCTTGAAACTCCTCTGCAAGAAACGAAGTTTCATAAGATTCCACCCATTCTGGGAGTCGACGTCCACGCGAAACGCCCCTGCGATATATGTAAACACGGCTATATATCGCTGTGTTTTATGCTTGAAATAAATCAGTTCGAAGTGCCGCCCATGTCGTCGTGTTCACGTCTCTCTTGTGTGTATGTGTTTTTTTTTCTTTTTCCTAGCGGTAGAATGTCATATAGTAAGCAATACCAACTAGTCCAAGAACAAATTCTCCTATGACGGAGGGATCAACCATCAGGAAAAAAACAGTAACGGCGCAAAGAGTACGGGGACAAAGTGAAGAAACGAACTGACAGATACGGGCGCCATGTTTAGCCCGAAAGGGTTAAAACCATGTTTTCACCCTTTCGGCCCTGGTGTCCTATAAAAAGGACACGAACAAATATTGCGACAAATTGTGACCTAAACAGCTTAAAAATTTAAGAAAGTGTCTCAGGTATCGTGAAAACAGCTGTGCAAACATAGGTAGTAGTTTTTTCATCGTCGTCTTTCTCAGAATTCTGTAAAGTGGAAAGCAAGATGGCGGAAGGCGAAAAAAACTTCCCCATCTCCCGCTAAAGGGAACCATGGGTGGATGCGAAGCAGCGGGGAGATGGTTAGCTTGAGCGGGAGAAACGTCACCGCTCTCGTTTCGTGGCAGCGGCCCGGGCGCTCATCGCGGCGCTGCACAGGAGAGAGAATAAGGCGTGCGCGCTCCGTCATTTTCGTACCGCGGAACTACCGTGGCGCCCCCCAGCGGAGTATGCAGCTGTCGCACCACCTGTCGTGCGCGCCACTCCGTAGAGGATTCCTAAAGGAGAGAACGGGGGGGGGGGGGGAGCGTAGGAGAGGAGAGAGAGGGGGTATGGGGACGCGCATGCGCTGTGGGGGGTGTGGGACGCGGGAGCCGCTCCGTAGAGTAGAGGATTCCTAGATGAGAGAAAGGGGTGAGCGTAGGAGAGGACAGAGAGGACGCGCATGCGCTGCGGGGATGTGGGGCGCGGGCGCCGCTCCGTACAGTAGAGCATTCCTAGAGTAGAGGAAGGGGGTGAGCGTAGGAGAGGAGAGATAGGGAGAGGGGATGCGCATGCGCTGTGGGGGGGTGTGGGACGTGTGGGCCGCTCCGTAGAGTAGAGCATTCCCTAGAGGAGAGAAAGGGGGTGAGCGTAGGAGAGGAGAGAGGGGGGAGGGGACGCGCATGCGCTGTGTGGGTGTAGGGCGTGGGACGCGGGAAGGAGGGACGGACTTCACGATGTTCAGCAATCTTCACGATGTTAGATCTTCCAAAACGAGCAATAATTAGACAACGCCCTTTGAAGTGCAATGAGGAACTGTGTATCATGAACTCAAAACTTGCTTTTTTACATTGCACACGCTATAGCGAATATATAATTGCTACATGTTTAGCTACACAACAATTACACATGTTAAAACGGTACAGAAGTTGAAGTATTTAAATTTGCTAAATTTCCCTTTACAATCACTAAGCCCTGATGTCCTATATATAGGACATGGCGCCATTTTTCTTATATTCCGATGGTGTGCTCAGAATACATTATTTTTGTGCTCTAGAGGGGGTAGTCAAACCAAATCTACAAACAAATAAAGAAATTTGTGCCTGTTAACAAAAATTCAGGGCTGAAAGGGTTAAATGCGAACCATTTCTTAGCGAACTTCGGCGACATTGAGCGTTTCTATCTATCTATCTATCTATCTATCTATCTATCTATCTATCTATCTATCTATCTATCTATCTATCTATCTATCTATCTATCTATCTATCTAGCTGCCTACGACTTTGTGCTCTCCAGACCGCATCGTTAATGGGATTTATACCACAATTGGTATGACATAACACGACTGTATGACGAACATGAATGACTGGTCATATCATGAAAATGATGATTAACTTGTCATGAACGGTATGGTTTACACGACATGACCATGATGCTCCTGCGGCCGTTTCCTTAATTGATATATCCAAAAATTGCTATGATGATACATTTCTGCAGGACCAACATAAATGACAGGTCATTTATGTGCATGTCATGTACAACATGATTTACATGCCATGCTCGTGGCACGCTCGCGGCTGTTTCGCTAGCTTGATATACACCAAATTTCGTATGGCGTGACGTGACCGTATGACGAACATAAGCGGCAGGTGGTCATATGGAAATCATGACATATCATGTGCGACATGACTTGTATGCCACGCTCATGGCACGCTCGCGGCCGTTTTGCTAGCTTGTATACACTAAATTTGGTATTGCGTGACGTGACTGTATGATGAACATAAATGACAAGTGGTAACATGAAAATTATGACGTGCATGCCATCTACAACGTGATTTACTTGTCATGCTCATTGTGCGCTCGCGGCTGTTTCGCTAGCTTGATATGCACCAAAATTGGTATCGCGTGACGTGACTGTATCAACAACATAAATGACAGGTCCTAACATGTGAATCATGATATACGTGTTATGTACAGCATGATTTGCTCCTTGCTGGCTGCTTCGCATTACATCGATTCCCATAATGCGTGCAATCTGCCGGGTTTTTTTTCGGTATTTCCTAGAAGACGTTGGAACTAGCGCGTGCGTAGAGGGAGTTTCGGGCCTTCTGAATTGTTTTAAATTGTTTCAACCCCCTCCTCCCTCCCTGACAAACACTTCGTGCTACGCCCCTGGGATCCGGCACGAGTCTGGACACGTATTGCGTTATAGGCGATGCGATAACCTAAAATTGCATATAATTTAAGCAGTATACATCAGCTCTGGTGCGTGCGATGAAATATTTGGAAGTAGCCTTCGACAATTGCGTCCGGATGGTACTGTGCTTAAAGGGACACTAAAGAGAAAAACGATTTTTTCGCCACTTAGGAAATTACAATTTGACAACACCGAAAACACCACTGTTACCGTTAGAAGACGCTTGGAAAGCGAGACAACACGCTAGAAGAAAATACGGGTGGCAACGCCACCTTGAAATTCCCACACTATACGCCGTAACGTCATAGAATTTGATGGCGTCTGCTAGCTCATATGTTTCATCAGTGCCGCAATGTTCACATGCAGCACTGTCTGCCCATCCGATGCGGCAAGCAAAGGCGTTCGTAAACGACACCCCAAGCCACATGCGGCAGAGAACGGTCGTCTCAGATCGGGGTAGGCCAGATGGAATTTCAAGTCGTAGACACGGATCCAGGCTGTGAACATGTTTTATGTCAGTGCCCTCAGTACAGCTCTCAGAGACAGTCCCTCGCAGCAGTGTTTGCGCGACTCGACGACGAGCCTCTTCCTGAGAAGTCAATCTTGAAATGCCGGGGGAGATCGAGCTTCACGCCTGCAAGCGACGAAGGCGCTGTTGAAGTTCCTGCGAGCGACCCGCCTCGTTGAACGCTTGTGACACTCCGTGTTTGTGTGCGTGTTTCTGCTTCCCTCCCTCCCTCATTCCTCTCTTCCTTTACTTTTCTGTCTCCCCTTACCCCCTTCCCCAGTGCAGGGTAGCCAACCAGATATTTGATTTCCGGTTAACCTCCCTGCCTTTCCGCATCCCATCTCTCTCCCTCTCTCTGCTAGCTCATATGTAGGTTCTAACCGGGAAAAAATTGGGGAGTATTCGAATAGGGGCCCCAAAAGTTTGAGGCCCCAAAGCCCTTTGCGTATGCTCGGTTTGGGTCAATCACTGAGTAGGGGGTTTTGGGACCCCCTTCTCTAGGTCACTCTAGTCTTTGCCTGGAGCCGTCGCTTCAGTGGGTTCTGTGATGTTTGTTTGACGCAAATCTTCTGGGGCAGGCTTTGAACTCCCGCTAAATTCGAGGAATAGCGTCCCCGACGCAAAAGCCAAACGCTATTTGGTTGTCGCGCATGCGCAGTGGCCTCGATGCTATTTCTTTGGGCCCCAAAACGTTTGGGGCGCCCCTATTCGAAAACCCCCTAATAAGTACATCGTCCTCTAGCGGGGCCACGGACTTAAGATACCAGGTTTAAGAAAATTTGTTTGAGCCAAATTTGTTTCAGAAATTTGTTTGAGCCAAATCTGGGGCGTCAAGCAGGTTGATTTCGGCACGAAATTTAAAAGTGAAACTTTGACCGTGACTTTCTCGTGGATTAATCAACATATGATGGTGAAATTGACGACATGAGAGTTCTCAGAGCAAAATTTGACATTCTAAAACGATTGATTGTTTCACTTTAGTATCCCTTTAAGACGGCCACATAGAAAGCAACGATGCTTGGGACAGCGAAGTGCGTACTTTTCACACAAGCGAACGTTTGCTTCGTCGATTGAGTCGCATGGCGTCGATATGATGTACAGCACTGTTTAATTTGGCCATTCTGCTCCACTTGCAACTGTAAATGTAACTTGACGCGCAGTTCCCGTCATTGCCTTTTTATCCAGAACAGCGTAGTGCTGGTGACTGCCTATAGCAGGCGTCACTGCTGCTGCGTTTTGCTCCGGCTGCTGCCCTTGCGGCGGCACACAACACTCGTTCACATCACTTGACATTGCAGACAAAAACCAGCAGAAGGCAATTCACCACTCGTCACAGGCGAAGAATTCGAAAGGTTGTGGGAGGCGCAACTCCCTCGGCATGACTGGGGAAGCCAGCAGGCAAACTTAGATGCCATATTGTTTAAAGCGCAACGGACAGCGCTCGTTGTGTCTTCTTCCTGGTCCTGTCCGTTGCGCTTTAAACAATATGGAACCATACCAACTAGCCCAGCTGTCGACTTTGCTAAAACTTAGATGAGGCCAAGCGAGCAACTCAATCCACTGGGACTTTGGAGTAGGGGCTCCACACGCAGCAACCTTAGTTTGCTGTTTAACTAAAATGTTTTAACGCGATAGCGTTAAAGAGCTCGTTTCGCAGAAATTCTGGCGTCGGTGTCGGCGTCGTTGGTTGTGAGCGAAAAGTCATCATCTTGTCCGTGACCGAAATATCGAGAAAGATGCTAATAAAATAAATAATAAAAATTTCCGGGTCCGAGTGAGGGTCGAACCCAGGCCGTCTGCATGGCAAGCGGGTATTCTACCACACAGTCACGCGTCTCCTTGGAAATACAGCACTGCTTGGAAATGCAAAGATGCAAATAAAATAAATAATTAAAATTTCCGGGTCCGAGTGAGCATCGAACCCAGGCCGTCTGCGTGGCAAGCAGGTGTTACGTCTGCTTGGAAATACAGCAAAAATAACTTCCTGTGGTTGGAAACGCATTGAAAATAACTTTCATCTTTAAAAACACACGCGTCCTGTGTACAGGGGTCACAATACAACATGTAATATCACAGTAATATTGCGCGGTACAAGCGTACATTGCCATCGGGCGTCAGAACATGTGAATCGTGGTTTAAAGCCAGCCACTCATTACAAAGGGCACACGTGTCACTGCGCGTATTCCCTTATGACGCCGTAGTGGGCACATAGCAAGTTCGAAAACATTTCACGCGCATCATTGCTCGTGCTTTAAAGCATGCTGCCCATTACATAGTATGCACTAAGTGACTGAAGTACGCACTAGGGACAGGATATCGCTATCGCGTTCAATTCTTAAAGGCGAAGCTTAAGGTTCCTCCATTTTTTTGCCTCTTCCTTCCACGACGTGGCGGCGAGGCCTCCCCGTCCCCACGTGGGAGAGACCCGCATCCATACTATAAATGAGTAGCGTTTTTGAGGACTCCAATAAAATTCTTTCTGTGTACATCCTTCGCCAAATTCAATCACTGATTCGTGAAGAGCAAAAAGGAAGTGAACTTCAGTGAAGTATCATATAATAAGACTGATGCGTAGAGTTAATTTTATTATGGGACACCACTAAACATAAATGAAATCGCTGCGTTTTACAAAACACAAGAATCATTCATGTCCCACTGCCTCGTCCAGGCACCTCCGATACGCGGGTCCGAATGCTCGTTGCTGTAATCCGAGAGAAGATGAAAATGCATTGTTTCATGTCCTTCACGCCGCAACTGAGGTAAAGTTACTAACTACAAAAGAAATATTATTCCTAAGATAATGGGTTATAACATAGAGATCACGAACCTCTATGTATTATGGTTCAGGTATGTTACGTATTACATGTATTTGCTGAAGTCCATGATGTGGTGACTGTTATGTTGCCCACAAGTGCAGATTCGATTAAACGATGGCTAGATACATTATCAGATACATTATTAATTACCTTTCGGGAATTTTCTTTTACATTAATATGGTGTTATTTGATGTGTGTGTTCGTGTGTGTGTGCGTGCGTGCGCGCGCGCGCGTGTGTGTGTGTGTGTGTGTGTGTGTGTGTGTGTGTGTGTGCGTGTTTACATGTATGCGCTCATGTGTATATTTTCCATGTAATACTGTTCGTATATTTACTTGCGCTCTATCCTCGATCAACTCAAAACCTAAGGTGTCGCCGGCGCCTTATGTGTGCTCTAACATCTGCTTTTACATTATATCAATAAAACAATCTCTTGTAGGTTCAGCGTCTTAATAATTTCGCTAAGAAGCATGCGCCCATATCAATGAACATAAAATTACCAGTCTTTAATGATAATGAGAATTATACTCTATGCTCATTCATTTTTTTTCTGTTCGGTCTATCGGCGAATGGAATCGCTTATCAAGTGAACAAGTGTGCTCAATAAATCAAGATGTATTTTTCTCGACACTGTGATTCCCCTGCTGCAGCGCCTTCGGGCTAAGCGGAGTAATCATTGACTAAAGAATGAAGAACATGAACATGAACATAAGATTTGCTATGTTTTCAGAATTTCATATCCTAATATTCGCATATGAAGTCACTTAGGAGGTGAACTTTTTATTAAATATTGGTTTTTTGCGATGATGAAACTGGTGATTTATATCGAAACAAAAACGCGCATTTGGTCGCTAAAAAAATTGCTTGGCAGTTAAAACCAATTTAAATGCCTAAATTTCTGATGACCATACACAATCTCCAGCAGAAGATGCCTCAATACGATGCCATTTGATTATTGCAATGCTACATGGCCGGTTCTAGCAAGAAACGAAGCTCTTCCATAGCCTGCGACAAAGGCTTCATCAGAAGTATAGTAGTGAAGGAAGGTGGTGTAATGCATACCTTGATCTGTTCGCTAAAGACATCGCCCATTTTCTTTTACTCGCTTACGGTGTTATCGTAGCCAAAGCACTTGATTTTCTTTTCTTTTCATGTTTATTTTGTTGTGAGCACAGCTTGTGCGCGAACAGTGAACGTTGATTTAATTATTAACCCATTTTTCGTGAATTCGCACATATTCTTTAGAGACAACATTCTGAAATTCTTATGCTCATCTCGCCGCAGAACGTTTGATATGGGAGCTGAAAGCACAATGCATTTCGTGATACGTGCTGACGTCCGAAAACACGTCTAGCTCCCGAAATGGGAAAAACGGGGAACAGCGGAGAAGTCGGCAGCCATGGTTGACAGAATATATCACCGCTTGCTCAAGAAGGAAGCTTGAAGCGCATAGTTTCGCATAAATCGCCTGAAGAGAAGAGTGGAGAGATTTTTTTTCTCGTGTCAGTCGCGTTTCCCTTCTGAAATGGGGTGTCGTGAGAAGTGAAAAATATTGCCGTCAATAGTGGCGAAAGCAAAACGCCCAAGAAAAAACAAAACGAACAAACGGTAAGATACGCGGTTAGAGCTTTTTTCCATTGCCTGCTTTCTTTCTGAATGAGCTCCTACTCGTGAATTCAATAGATATCGCTGCTCCCTCGATTTTTTCGTGTTTAAGTTTACATTTAGGGCACTCATTTTTGCGAAGAAAACACGGTTCGATATTGTAGTGCACTCACTGAATGACCCACGACTTTTCTAACTCATTTATGCCGTGATGTGTCGTAAAAATCGTGTTTTTTTTACCTTTTTTTCGACGCGTATTTCAGTCGAATCAAAAACAGAATAAACGGAAATTACGATATGACGAGATATAGAGGATATTGCGACGACGCTTTTCTCGCTGACGTACATTTCCCCTTGCCCACTTTCCAGTTCGCGGTGGGGGGATTGTTTCTGAAAAAAAAATGCAATCGTGTAAGCTACGCTGACAATAAAGCAAAATTAACTTCAAGAGACGACATGATAGGCCTAATGAAAAAGGATTTATAGATTCACCAGCACTTGATGACATCTATTTTCTTACTTTATTTTTCTTTTTGTCTTGACGACAACGATCACCTACATTGTAAACTGACTGTTACAACACGGATAACCTTGTTAATAGTTACGTGGTAATGTAATGGTATTTCTGTGTACACGAAAATACCATTAGTCTTCATCGAAGCCTCAATCTCACAGCCGCCGTACAAAAGCTTTGTGGAATCGGCAAAACGCGAGTCAGTTTCAGCGCCAATAGGTGGTAATTTAATGAGCCGTATATAATAGTGCTGACAACATGTCATCACGGATATTAAACATGTTTCGTGAATAAGTGTTTTTCGCTGGCGACCAGTTTTTGGAAGCATCTTACTTTTTATTGTTGCCTGATTTGCGAGTTTATATAGTCGTTGTGAACATTGCAAAGAAATCTATTCACTGCTACCCTCTCACCGCTCAGGTACACGATATGGGCTCCAGATGTCCAGGTGACAAGCGTTTGTCATTTGTGCATTTTTCTATTTTTTTTATAAGAATCCTATGACAGTGACACTCCTGTCGTTTTCGTACAGGAACTTCACGTTGAGGCGGAAATACGTTGCCGCAGTTAACATGACACTGTTGCGACTAAATAACACAAATTCGTTAATTACCTTTTTAATCATTGGCTTGAGGGCAGGTGTTCCCATTACAAAGTTGTAGCGCGTACCATTCAATTTATCGCATACCAATTTTTTAGAAATCAAAATGCTGCACGTAGTTTGAGATATTCATCATCGAACTTGACGGGCGAAATCGAAACTGGATCGCCCCCCGGCGCGCACAAGCGCGGCGGAACACAGGCCTGACCACATGAAAGGGAAGTTACGAAATTTGAATGGTGGTGGTGGAAAACATTTAATGAAGGCGCGCCAAAGCAAGATCTGGTCAGAAAAATTCGCAAGCATTCTCAAATATGCTAGCAGACAGCTTAATGTTGGCGTGCGATAGGTTGTGCATATCTGTTTCTTTCTCAAACTATAATGAGGCGCGAAAAAATACTTCGACTGTCTGCAAGAAGAAGCGCCGCACTGGCCGCTTCCACAGTTTAATGCTTCCCAGACATATAAATGTTGCTATTCCGGTTTTCCTGCGCACAGTTCTACAGAAACAGATAAGCACGAAACATTACGCGCAAAGTAAGGTGATGCGCCGGACCAAGCCAGATGACTTGCAGCTTTTCACGACAACATACGGCCGCGCGAGCCGTCACTCCCATGTGACGGCGCATCCATGCGACTCCCATTTTGTCACTCCCATGTGACCGGTGGTTCCCGTCTGACGTAGCAGAACTGTCGCAATTCGTGCGCGCATGGCGCGATCAGTTTCAATTGCGCCTATCAAGTTCGATGATGAATACCTTTGAACTACGTGCAACTTTTTCGATTTCTAAAAAATAGGTATGCCATAAATTTAAATTGGCACGCGCAAAACTTTGTATTATAAACGCCTACTCTCAAGCAAATAATTAAAAAATTAATGAACGAGTTTGGTTAATTAGTCGCAACAGTCATGTTAACTGCGGCAAAGTATTTCCGCCTTGACACGCAGTTCGTGTACCAGAACGACAGGAGCTTTACTCTCATAGGATATTTTTGTAAACAATTTGTATTGCTTTTAAAAAAACACCACATTTATATGTATATATATCGATCGAGGGAGCCTGGATGCAGCCTCCCCGAAGCTCAGGATGCTTGCACCAGTTATAAGGTCCCACACTATCGAAGTCTAAAACTTGTTCAGTGACTTTCGTTTCTTCAGCTCTTGGTGGAAGTGGCACTGTACTGAACAAGACAGTTCTTTCGGCCTACAAGGTGCGTTTCTGACACTGGAACAGTAAGATATCTTCAAGAGAGAGATGCTATACTACGTAGTGCTATTGTGTATATCTTACATACTTGCGAATCTATGTGTATAGGTTCATGCTTCTTTACATATTTTCATTAGCTAACCGGGCCCGGTTGGAAATGTCGTTGAAAGCTTGACCAGGACAGGTGAGAAGGAGCTGACGAAGCAATA
>JALIZH010018555.1:0-45290 GCA_030522465.1 Rhipicephalus appendiculatus
CAACCGGTCTCTTTTCATTGCGCACGCGCTCTTTTTTCCTACGTGTCTGATTTACTCCTTTGACCCACTGTATTACATTTTCACAGCTCCTCAAGATTTCCGTATCAGGGGAAGGTCATCGCCTGACAAGCGTGTCGTATAATTTTTGGTGGGAAATAGTCTTATGGTATGCTTGTCAGATAAGGAAGGAATGTTCCTGGTGATGACTGAGGATTACGCGTGGCTGTCTGCACGGAATGCAGAAGAACCGTAGCCCTCGTAGGGAACACAGTGCATTGTGTTCTTTGGAATGAAAACCCTCAGAACTGCCACCTTTGAAACCATTCTGCTGCGTGGAAACAGCGCTGGAACGGGACAAGTAAAGGTAACACACAATACAAGCGCTGACGAACAACTAGCGCAAGTTTAATGCGTCGGAAAATATATACCGAAAATAAGAACTAAAAAGAAACAAAGACATGAACTGTCGCATGATCAGTGGTGATGAAATTACAGTGGAAGTCTGCCGCGAGTCAAGATATCTCATTTAACTTGATTAAAAAAAAAACGAAATCTTTCTCTACGAGGGCGATTGAGGGCTCGCTGACGCACGTGCTCCCCTTTTTCTTGATATGAGAGGCTTCATTGATTTCACGCTCGATGCGATTTTGATATCCTGAGAGCACCTCACAGTCATTGAAGAGTGGATTGCAGCCACACGAAGAACAGTGAGCTGCCAAGATGCTGCTTGTCGAAGACCTAAGATTGCAAGCATGCTCTCTTATCGTTCAAGCAGCGACCGGTTTGTCCCGTCAAAGAACGGCCACACGACAAATGAATGCCGTAGACGACACTGTCAACGCATTCAACCTACGGTGTTGCGTCCTGTGGTTCTTGACATATGAGCACTTCTTGGGTTGCGGAATAGTTTTAATAATTTTGGCAGTTTTTCATGAAAAACAGCGCCTAAAGTTACTTGCTTTCCTAAAAAAATTCCCAAAATGTCAACACTTGAAATACAATTATGATGTTAGTTCCATTGCAGAAGAGACGCCGACGAATAAAATGAAACAATGCCGAACGCTTTAACATATAGTAGTTTAAGATAAAATGGTTCTTAAAGGGGCCTCAAATACATGGGAGGTATAGGGCATAGCATGTACCCTTAAGGCGTGAGCTTTGCCCATGTTGGGCTTTCATCGCAATGTTTGATTTAGAGCTATAGACCGCACGAAAAAAAAAAACTAGCGGTTGTACCGTGTACGATTACAACCGATGAGCGAAGCTCCTTAGAAATGGGACGCAAACGACTATGCGCCTGATCTCGCTGCTGTCTTTCATGAAGGCGGTAGGGTGGGGGGGAGCGTCTGCTGCGCTCGGTGGCGGGAACGACTGAGCGAGTGAGTGTGCGGCGCGCGCAGCGCAGCGCGAGCCAGCCCAGGCAACTGACCAACCACTGGGCGGACGACAGGGCGAAGCGATGGTTTCGCGCGTTCGCCAGTTCGAGGGGAGAGGGCAGAGAGGAAGAGAGAGGGAGGCCGGTGGGAGAGGGGTGCGAGCGGTGATGCGGCGGGGAGCTGCGACGGCGGGGTGCGGCCCTAATGAGCTTCGCCCCTAAAAAAAGCTGGAGGATGCTGGAGCTTCCCCTCAAGAGTAGAACGGGAGAACGTAATCGAACTGTGTTTGCATCGCCTTCTCAACCGGTAGACTCGGTTCGCTTCTCCGCGGTCACCTCAACCATGCCGGAATGAATGGAACGTGTGCGCGATTAACGTTGGCCGTTTAAAAATATACTGAGCGCTCACTACGCCATAATTTTTCCTTTGGGGAATCAGCGAAGCACCCACTACGCGTCCGTAAGGCAATACGCGAACCTACTGAGCTGTTCACTCTGTTGATTCCTTTTGCTGATGATGATGGTTAAATATGTCTGAGTGCCTTCTGATGGGTGGGCCTGGTGCCCACCCATTACGCAGGGCGCAATTCTACGCTTCTGTCACGCAACAATACATGCGTTTTGGAGATTTCTCGCATTAAATGACATTCGTACAGGGTTGTTGTTTTTTCTTTTTTTTTTTCGGAAGCAGCTCCAAGCAGTGGTGTGGCTCTGTGATAGAACACTTGCTTGCAACGCAGAAGGTCTGGGTTCGATTCTCACTTGGACCGAAGTTTTCACCTCGAATGCTCGCTCACCGACAACGCTGATTTTTTTTAAATGTGAATGCATTTCTTAGTCGGGCTTTGTCAGGCGCATCCGGCGTTGTCCGCGGCGTTGTCCGCGCGCCGGCAGGTGTTATCTCTCCGCTCTCACTCCCTCTCCCATAGCAACAGCTGCGGGCGCGCGCGCTTATCCTCGCCCCTAGCAACCGGAGCATGTGATGCGAGAGAGTGTAGGAGAGGGTAGGTGCAGTGCTTCGCCGCTCCTTCTCTCGCCGTTCGCTCTCTCTCCTCCCTGCGCCCCACTCTGCCGTCCGCTCGCGCCTCACTCTCGACCGTTCGCTGGCTAGGCGCCTCTCAAGGGCATGATGAATGTGTAAATAAATGGTTACGGTACAAATCCTCGTCTCGTCATTAATTTACGCCATTAAAATTACTACGCCGTGTACTCTCGGCGCAAGAAATGCATTCGCATTTCCTCACGATTTCCCTTCGGGGAGGTGGGGGCATTTTTACTCACAACCAACGACGCCCACGCCGACACCGGATTTTCGGCGAAACGAGCTCATTAACGCTATCGCGTTAATAAACTTCTACGTCCCATTGGTAATACCAAACACTTCCCCGTACCCGCCCCCTCGTTTCCACCAGCCATGGGAAGTCCTAAGTGTTGAGAGAGAGATTTTGCGCAATTCACCTATTGTTGAATTGCGCAAAAAAGACAGGGAGTAAAAGAAGAGACGACGAGTCCATCTTTTAGTCCTTGTCTTTTTAGGTGCGAAGCTCCTTAGGTCCGCAGCCCGCCGTCGCCGTCGAAGCTCCCTGCAACATAGATGCGGCGCCGGCGCAAAAAGACAATAGACAGTTATAGTATAGCGTTAGCGTGATAGCGGGAGTTAAGGAAATAGCGTTAACGTGCCGCAAACGTTCGTTTCGGACAGCGCGTTATAGTTTAGCGAGATAGCGTTTACGTACCCAAGCTGGCACGGTGGCGTCACCTAGCGGAGGGTGAATGCATTAAAAAGAATGAAAAGAAAAAAAATGAAATCGCGCCTGCATCTCCGCTCGCAGCAATATTAGTACTTTTATTTAGTAATAATACAAGTAAATAAGTATGAACCACGCACCAAAAGCGCGAGTTTTTATGTTGTAGATTTGTTTACACCGATCTTCTAGTTAGGCCTAGGGACGTTCGAAATGGGAAGCGGTCTCAAAAACTAGGCTAAGTTATCCGTAATATTCGGTCGTCGAAGCTACCTGAAGGCAAGCGAAGCCATTTCGCACAGTCGTTAGCTGCGAAAGAAGTGGGTCCGTCCCCACGAACGCTAAATTCAGTTCGACGCGGGCGTCCAAAACCGCCGCCATGTTTTACGTACACTACGTAGACCACGCAAACACGGTAACGCTAAATCTGAAATATAGCGTGCGTGCGGTAGGCGATACGGGTCTTTTAGCGTACAGCGCATGCGCACTTCGATCCCGCTATTCCGCTGAGCCCGCTATCCCGCTAAGCCCGCTATACTATAACTGTCTAATGAAACGCCGCACGCGACATTCCGTTGCCGCCGTCGAAGCTCCCCGCCGCATCGCCGCTCGCACCCCTCTTCCACCTGTCTCCCTGCGCTGCGCGCGCCGCCCATTCACTCGCTCAGTCGTTCCCGCCACCGAGCGCAGCAGACGCTCTCCCCACCCGCTGCCCACCCTACCGCATTCATGAAAGCTAGCAGCGAGATCAGGCGCATAGTCGTTTGCGTCCCATTTCTAAGGAGCTTCGCTCATCGGTTGCATTCGTACACGGAACAACTGCTAGTTTTTGCGCTATTCAACACTTAGGATCATGAACCAACATGCCCAACTGTCAGCCACGACAAGTGTTCTTAATGGGAGGCTGCACTGCGATCTATGTGAAAGCGAGTAGTACCCACATGATGTTCGTAAAGGGCCCCTATAATGAGTATATAAACCACTGAAAATGCGAAGAACAAGCACGATTACTGTCTCCTGGCGTTTCCCGTCTTTTCGGTGCAGGCTCGTGACGCCAGCAGTATATCGACGTGACGTCGTGGTGAAATAAGGTCTCGATTGGTCCACGTACGAGGTACATCAATTGTCAATCGTCTCCTATAACCTGCTTTCGCATGCCCGTGCTGCCTTGTCTCGCTTGACTATACTGTGTGCGATCAACTGATTTCACTTTTCGTGTGTTTTTGGACTGTGGAAGCGGACATAATAATAATAATAATATCTGGGGTTTAACGTCCCAAAACCACGATATGATTATGAGAGACGCCGTAGTGGAGGGCTCCGGAAATTTCGACCATCTGGTGTTCTTTAACGTGCAATGACATCGCACAGTACACGGAAGCGGATATAACAGCTTGTACCAAAAAAAAAAAAGTAATAATAATATGAGGCTGGCACAAACGACGACCTGAGCGAAGCTCCAGGAGGTAGAGTGGGCGAGTAGAGGACGGGGGATCGCAGAGCAACCTCCACCACGTATAAGGTCTTGGTTTGGGCGACCTTTAGTTGGCCCGAGAACCCTGCAGCGAACAGCTACGCTGAACCCAACACGATGATGATGATACACGACGACGATGATGCACGCACGAACGAATTATGATGATGATAATGTACAGATGAAGAGAGTGGGCATAATAAATGCCCACAATAATAATAATAAAAGCTCTCAAAACCCTGATTGACTCAGCGGTTATTGCTGAGATGGCCCGCGTGTTTTACGAAGAGGTAAGTGAAGCGGAGTATATAACGCCTTCTGTAGGAAGGGTAGTGAAGGCGAGAAAGAATGCACTCGCTCCTCCTTGAACGCGGGGTGGTTTAAGGGCCCTCGAAGCACGGCGCATCCAACGTTGTCATTGAATTCCCGACCGCCGCGTGCCGCGTTCTTCCTTAATACTGTTTCTCGTCAGACGCCTTACGACTATGCCGGCGCTGTTTCGATCGACTTGCCGCGAACGGATGTCGCGAAATAAATTTGCCGCCTCTTGTTCATTCGATCGCGAATAAGAGCGACAACCGAAATTCGCGCATCACGGGCCGTTTCGAAATCGGAAGGGAAAAAAATCGGTAGAGCAACGAGAGCTCGCTCTCCGCCGCTGCCACGACTTCTGTCGTGGAATTTTCTCAATCTCGCTGACTCCTTTTTTTTTTCTTTTTCTCGCTGTTTTAAGTCACCCCCCGTCTTTCCGAATTTCATTACCGCTTCTCAGTGGCGCCCTTTGCTTGTTCTCAACAAGTAGCAGCCTTTAAATGCTGCTTCAACGGAATTGAAATCGCTGTCACCTATTGAGGCCCTCAGTGGAAAACATGTCACCTTGTAGGCCGAGTATCCACTGCGACGCCGTACTTATAAGTCTGTCTATCTATCTATCTATCTATCTATCTATCTATCTATCTATCTATCTATCTATCTATCTATCTATCTATCTATCTATCTATCTATCTATCTATCTATCTATCTATCTATCTATCTATCTATCTATCTATCTATCTATCTATCTATCTATCTATCTATCTATCTATCTATCATTTAAGAAGTCACCTCATTTCACGTCATCTCATAAAACACTTCATTTAATAAGCCAACGTTTCGGTCGGAGCCTACCTGGCCGAAACGTCAACAAAATAAATGAAGGGTTCTTGGTCATGCGGCAACCAAAGGCACCCACATTACAAACCATAACGCATAATATATATATATATATATATATATATATATATATATATATATATATATATATATATATATATATGTAAAATATTATAGTGGAGTAGATCCTCCGTGAGTACACTAACAACGAAAGTGTTTCTTCCTACAGTTTCGGACAGTCTGGCCTTCATATATATATATATATATATATATATGTATATATATATATATATATATATATATATATATATATATATATATATATATATATATATATATATATATATATATATATATATATATATATATATATATATATGCGTGTGTGTGTGTGTTGAAAAGTGTTTCAGCGGATCCAGTGTTTTGTATGCGTTGAGAAATGACGGACGAACGTGCGAAAAAAATGTTCATTTCTTTCAACGTATCGGCAGACCCTTTCCTAATTACCTTTTTTCTTTTAAAAGTTAACACAACGCACATCCGTTTCTACCACATTCGCGGTTTCGATTGCTTTCGAAAATACTTCTCTGCAGTTCAATGTAAACACGTCTTTCCTACTCAGGAGTCTCTTTGGAGCAGATGGCAAATTTTAGGCACACGTGTCCCGCGGGATGCCGTTCTATTTTAGGGATGATGATCTGAGCCGATTCTCTACGGCGGTTTGCTGGCAGACGCCTCTTTGTATACCACGTCTTGTAGGGAAGAAAATAATGGCTATTTTTATCGGCAGTCTAAGCGCTCTCTTCCTTTGGGGATCCTTCTCTCCCCAAGGCAATGGGATGAAGGGGCTTCCCTACGGTCCCTCTCACCTAAAGATCGTAAGCGGTGCGATTTCTTTTTCCGGAGGCTCTAATCCGGCGACTGCTGCGCGCAGCAGGTCGTGGCGACAGAGCATTTTCCTTTCACCCGTTCCCTGTGCCTCCGATGCGACTGATTCGCGACGTCTTCAAGGCGTATTAAAGGCGTGTAAAGTTCTTCGTCATAAGTGGTGGAGACGTGGGGTATCGATCGCCGTATCAACAGATTCACAATATATCCGGAGCGATATCTGGTTAGTCTTATAGTTAATGGGCGTCCGTATAAACAAATATGGAACGAGAGTTTCTCATTATTGAGGAGACAACTAAATTGAAACCGCCGTAAAAAAACCGCCAGGCCTGCGCTGACCGCGCAGCACAGTCCCAGAGAAAGCTGGAAGAGCCTTTTTTTAACACTCTTGGAGCAACTACTACCAGCACACTTGCATGGTACCCACTACACCATAAATCATCATAATTTTTGTGTATTGGGGAAGCGTCCACTATGCCATTATTCTTCATTCTTCAAAGCGTGGTACCCGCTACAAACTTGTAAGGCATTATGTACGCTTTGTTGATGCTGTGGCTGACGACGACGAAAAATTGTGCCTGAGGCTTTTGTAATGGGTTGGAGCATTCAACAACCCACTCGTTACGCGATTCGCTTGTTTGACGCCTGGTTGTTACTATACTGTATTAAAACGCCTTATTGCACGTGTTAATGCGATTCCTTACCCGACATGAAGGCTGCATAGGTTCAGTTTGCAACGCAAATTCAAGCACCGGCGTAGCTCAGTGGTAGAGCACTGGGTTGCCGCGCAGAGGGTTCGATTCCCATTCTGTCCTCGGTATTTTTTTTTATTTATTTAGTTTATTTCTTATTTCGCGCGATAGTGGTTACGGAGAGAGAATAAACTTTTATTAGCGAATGTACAGAGAGCCTTCGTTGGGTGGGGCCCTCAGTCCAGAGCTCCATTGTCCTGCGGACACCGGCGGCGGCTGCGGCACCGGACAACTAAGGCGCGAGAATCGGCCCTTGTTGTGATCACTAAGGTAGAGCGTTTGGCTAGTTGGTGCTGCATATTCTGAATCTTTCACAGCGCATGGAACAAGGACAAACGAAGATGAGACACACAGAGCACAAATTATCAGCGCTCTGTGTGTCTCATCTTTGTCTGTCCTTGTTCCATGCGCTGTGAAAGATTCAAAACTTGTTGTGATCTCATGACAGCTTTCGCTGTAAAATGTGACACTTAATCTGATGTTTCGACCGGGGATCGGCCTTTATCAAAGATGAAATTTGCACACGGTCCGTACAAATTATCCGCTCCGAAATATTTTATCGGGGATCAATAGAGTCAAATGAAATTCTATGCGGAGGAAAATCGATTACCTAAAAATATGATTAACTACGCTTCCAAAGTATCTATCGTCATTTTCTCCTCAATATCCAGAGAACGCGCATACATGAAAATCATTCATGCGAACGCAAAGGCTGTGAAACTGATCTTCAGGTCTGACGTTGAGTGTGTTCCTCTGCTCTACATGCGATCTTTTTAAACGTGCGAAGAAAGAAAAAGAACTTTATAGCGTTATCGTGGAAAAAAATTGTCATAACCTAAACGTTTCTTTTAAAAAGTAGGGTAGCGAGGTCCGCATCGGTCTTCGGGAATTACTAAGTAAGTAAGTGGAGGCCTTTCTAAAGGGTAAATCTGATATCTATCGATTACTGTCAATCAAAACACTCGATCGGTCTTGCGTGTCTACTCGCGGTGTCACACATTTCTCTGATATCCTTCCGATGTTATTTCTTGTTCACGGTGAGGCATTTCTTGTTTATCTTTTCTATGTTACGGGCTCTTTGTTGTTTTCCGAAGCTGAACCGTCATCGTTGGATTCTTTCGCCATCGCTCGGTCTCCCACAAGGCAGCGTGAAATATTTCCTCTTCTGACACGTCTTCGTAAAACTGTCTTCTTCTCAACATCGGGCAGAATGTAACGAAAAGGGACGGCTCCATCTAACATCTACCGCTTCCTTTTGACTTGCTTGTTTTGTTTTTGCTCTTGTACTTTTTTTTTTTGTTTCTATTTCTAAAAAGTCTTATATTCCTGCGTTGCACATTCTTCATCGCTCTCTGGTTCTCTCGTCGCCGCTGTCTCGGGAACATTTATTCAAGCCGGGGCTTTGGCCCGCCCACCTCTGCACCGTATAGGCTTGAATTCGCCGCATTCACTATACCGTATTTACTCGAATGTAACACGATTTTCTTTTTACAGATTTTTGCTACCTGAAGTCGACCCTCGCGTTACAATAGACCCTTTTCATAATTTGCAAGTGCGCTTCCCTATGCTGCATAATTGCCCTACTAACGGCGGCACCTGTCGTCCTTCAAGTGGAGAGGAGGTCCTGGTGGAACGTGCCATGACTTTTGTATCATGCGTGTTTATATCAAGGGAGCCCAGCGAACTTTTTCCGCGCCGTAGGGCAAGCAAACTGCGCTTGAACACGCTGTTTGCAGTAAGTGACCACCCGCCATTAGTAGGGCAAACTGCATTGCAGGAAAGCTAGCTTTACAATTATGAAAAGGGTCTATTGAATATCGCAATAACATTTTTCCTTCCTGGACGCAATGAAAAGTGACCCCTCGCCTTACATTAGTAGTCGCGCTACATTCGAGTAAGTACGACTTCCCTGCCTGCCTTCGATCCCATTGTATGCGTCTTCCGTGGAGAAGCGCAGGTGCTGAAGGTAGGGGGGTCGATCCTGTAGGATATATGTTCCGTTCGGAAATGTTGGGAGGGAGAAGGGCGCAAGGTGGAGAGGGGGGATTTGTGCCACGTGGATATTTGGGGAGGATGGCATAACAATATGCACGAGTCGAGCTTGAGTGGCGTGGGCGTTTCGACCTTTGTTCTCCGGACGTGTTTATTCGTTGGGTGCCTGGCAGTTTCTCAAGATTTTTTTCAACCTTATTTTTCAGAGCGCGTGCGTACTTTGGGTTGTACATTTGCTGGTCGGAAGGGGGGCTCTGTAACGACAAAAGAAATGAAAAAATTAAAAGTTCGCCTCCCCCGGTTTGCCTCCCTGATGAATACGAGAATTGAAATTTGGGCGAGTTTCTAGGGTTGCATTCTTGACCAAGTAGCGTACAAATTACGCAGACACAAGGGAGCAACAAAGAGACGAGACAAGCGCTCGTCTCGTCTTTGTGTTCCTCGCTTGCGTCTTCGTAATTTGTACGCTACCTGCTCAGTAATGCATTCCTTAAGCAATATGTCGCGACACGGCCCGCACGCTGGCACTAGCTCAGGGAAGTCCCATGACACACGCTGCCGGATCGTCGCCGCCGCTGCACAGTCAAGGCTCGTTCACACCTGCGATTTGCCCTGGTCGCGCGACGATTTGCGAGTGGCGACTAAAAAGCGATGTTCACACCTGCGTGCGACTTATAGCCGTCGCCACATAGAATTCGCGTACGTTCGCATTGCCATTGCCCCGTACGCTGACGTTCTGTTTGTGCGCATCTGATTGGTTCAGAGGGTTGCGAATGTGGTCGCGCGACTGAAAAAATCGAGCAGCGGGCGACTGTGCCAAAGTACTCGCTTTGCGACTAACTTGTGTTGAATTCCAATGGCATAGTCGGAGCAAGTTTTTCTGCTCCTTTTGGAGCAAGTGTGTTCCAATGGCAGAGTGCAATGAGAGAGCCGGACTGGATTCAGTGCGGGAGTCACCCGTGGAGCAGGAAAAGCTGCTCCGCCGAAATCGGTGGAGTGGACCAGAACTCGGGGTGACATACTTCATTTAACACGTTTGCCTGCTTTGGGGCGCCACCGGTAGTCGCTTGTTTTGGTGGTAATGGCGGACGACATGGACTCGATAGCGACAGCTCCGAGTCAGAAAAGTTCCCGCACGAGCAAGTGTATTGTATTCATCGGATAGTGACAGCGACGTTGAAACTACTGCGTATACGAGCGGGAATTCGACAGCCGAATGGAATAACTGTATGCAAGGTACTCTGGGCAAGTCGTCACTCGAAAGATAGACCTTCCGCTTCCGCCTTGCTTCAGCGGCACGTGTTGTGTTCCAGTCGCGGATCTGGAGGCGTTGCTAGGGTGGCTAGCATTGCTCTACGCCAGAGTCGAGTGCTCGCTCGCGGAGTCCGTTGGCTGCTCCGATTCTGCCATTGGAATTCAACATTGGTCTCGCGGCAAGTGGTGGTCACAGGTGGGGACGAGCCTTGCCGCTGCACTAGGTCACGCTCGCCGGACACGGTGGAAAGGTGTCCGGTGAACCACAGACGATCGTACAGGCAGCACGGGTAACCAAACGGATGGGAGACGCTCGGCGGATTTCACGCTTGACGGTTGTACCGTCCGCGATGTCCTCTGTTCGAAGAGCGCTCGCCGATCGGTGCCCCGTGCGCGATCTTCTCTAACAGTCTGCCAGTCTTTATCTTTCTGTCTATCTCTTTTAATCCCTCCTTATCCCTTCCCTTGCTAACCACTGCTGAGGTGTCCTACTTTGCTAAAGACAGTTGCCCGGTTCACATTTCCCTTCACCTCCTTCTTAAATAATCAATCACGTGATTGATTAATAAGCAATCACGTGATTGCCTATAATCAGATAAGCAATCACGTCATTGATGAGAAAGTGTAAGGGAAGAGGCCACAGCTGTGGTGGCGCAACTGTTGCTATGCGCCGCTGTGCCATCACGTCATTGCTGGGAGAGTGTAGGGGAGAGAGGCCACAGCTGGCACCGTTCCAGGCCACGGACGGACGGACGCGAGTATGAGACATTAAAGGCTTTCGACTTAAAACGCAAGGAGCGAGTGCTAGCTAAGGAGCACGCGAGCGCAATCGTCTCTTGGTGGTTTAGGGGTCTGGAGCATAGGTCGGCACTTTAAGGAAGTACTCACTCAAACTCACTCACCACAATTTTTTCAGCCTTCGCACTCACTCACGTTCACACTCACGTCCACTCACACTCATGAGTACTCACTCACGTTCACACTCACCTCCACTCACACTCATGAGTACTCACTCACGTTCACACTCACGTCCACTCACACTCATGAGTACTCACTCATACTCAACTCACCACGTTCAAATGAGTGTGAGTGAGTGTGAGTTGAGTGCACTCATGAGTGAGTGTGCCGGGCTCCATAGCTCGGCACCTTAAGGGAGTACTCACTCAAACTCACTCACCACAATTTTTTCAGCCTTCGCACTCACTCACGTTCACACTCACGTCCACTCACACTCATGAGTACTCACTCACGTTCACACTCACGACCCCTCACACTCATAAGTGCTCACTCACGTTCACACCCACGTCCACTCACACGCATGAGTACTCACTCATACTCAACTCACCACGTTCAAATGAGTGTGAGTGAGTGTGAGTTGAGTGCACTCATGAGTGTGCCGAGCTATGGTCTGGAGTATTTTTTTTTCGCCCACGGAGACGAAGCCGTTGCGGGGTAGAGGCATACATCTCTGCTGTAATAAGGTCGTGAAACGTCCAATGCGCCAGCCCAACCGTGTTCGTGCGTATGCATCTGCCGCAGCACCGTTGCTTCAGTTGGTTGTTAAATATAGGTAGCTTGCATGTGGCGTCATGGTGGCAGCCTAATAACGTACGGGTTCACCAACATGGCGGCCTTGAGGACGTAAAGGCAGCATAATCACATCGCGCTTCACGTGCTTCAATATGATAACGCTACGGCCAGAATTTTATTGGCCTCGATGCGTCAATAACAAAAGAACTTGCAAGTGATGCAATGATAACAATGATACACGACGTCACAAACCTTGCATGTTCCATGCGGCGCACCAACATGGCGGTTTTAGTGACGTCAGTGCAAGCCATCTATACGAGAAAGCAAAGTTAAAGGGACCGTCTACCGTCCTTCATCGCTTTTCTCTTCTGTATCGCAATAAAAAGCGTACCGTTTGAAGTGTCCAACCTTGCAGCGGTTTCTCTGGAAAGTGAGTAGAAATTTTTAAAACATAACTTTGCGATCTGCGTTCGGTCTTCTTCCAGTGGTGTGATGAGTGCCCACAACACTGGTTGGTGGAGGCGATGACGATTGTAGTGCCGGTGTAGTCGAAAACTGAAACCGCGTGCAATTTTTGCAGGCTTCATCAACTTTTCTTTAATAATAAAACAAACCGTAGTGGTCGTTTAAAGCACGCAAATTGTCAAATAAGTATTATTTCCACGGTTTCTTTAGTTTTATTTAGTCAGCCTGAAAAACCACCGCAGCCGAGCGGAAAAGTTGGTCTGTTCCAGCAACATTTGTACGACGGCAGTGTGAAACGAACTGTAGTGGTTCCACTAATGCCAAACATGCTACAAAAACGAAAAGAACAGAAAATCCCTGCTGTCTTTCAGTTATATTTAGGTTTTCTGTGTTGCATATGCGGTATCAGAGCCACCATGGATGCCTTGGTGAAGCGGAACGTGATGGCAAAATCTTCAACGTAGAACCTCGGTGAATACTGGTGGGCATTTTACGCATGAGGACTCGTGCAACGTTACTAGATTAGGTTGGACTCACGGACATGGTTCGAAAATTCCCTAAACTCAGTCGCGCTGCTATTCGCCGAAGACATCATTTTTAGTTCTTATGAGCGCGCCGGACGCAGTGCTCGCGTTTCTCCGCCGTAGGAATGCAGGCAGGCGAACGCGCCACCGGGCGCCTCTTTGAAAGCGTGAGAAAAAAAGCAAAAAATACTTTCTGGCGCAACCTAACGCTGCCTCAAGTGTGTAAAATGCAATTTCAAGTTGTGCATGTATGTTTTTAAGCATAACGAGTCCACCTGCGAGGATTTCTTGTCCTGCCAGTAGATTGAACCACATCGCTGTTTGGCGACGCTTGAGCGGTCTTTCTTTGTCGACTGTCAGCGTCAAATTGAAATTATAATTCCTTTTTTATGGGACAAAGGCATGCTCGTTGCCGCCGATGAGATGAACGATCTTCTCATTTTCGCCACAATCAGAAACATTTTTCCGAGCGGTAGACAGTCCCTTTAACAATGTGGCGGCACCGAGATCCATTCGTAAAATACTCGATGCGAAGACGACGCCCTCTGAAGGCGTATCGTATATTCCTTTCCGACACGTGGGATCGTTATCTCGGCCAAACACGAATCGTTGCCTGTCGCTCTTTTATCATTGTCGCTTCTTTGTATACAAGCGCTTTCTCGTGTCATTCGTGGCGTCTGAATTCCGATACGTTCATTTGCAAACATTTCTGCCACTTTCCGCCGTCTATGACGGCGTCTTTTCAGGGTTTTTTGTTTGTTTTCGACATTTTTTTTTATTTTCATATCGCCTCCCTCCCTGAAGATATGCGCATATTATGCGCATTTTGATGCGCTCTTTGAAAAATGAGGTAGCGAGGTGCAGCCGTGACGAGCTTGAAACTATACGCCAGAACTTCTCGGCGCAGTCATTCAAATAAAAGCGCTAAGGAATAAAAAATAAATTTTTCTCCGATACACCTGCTACTTTCTCTCGAAACGGTGTGCGGACGGTTCGTTACACTCGACCTGCCATTTATATCACTCTCGCATGAAAAAAAACATCTGCCCTGCCTCTCTGATTCTCTCTTTTTGAACGTGTATCTTTTTTTTTTTCTTCTATAAATTACCATCTGAAGCGCCATGGCGTGGCATTGTGTCATTCGAAATAACAAGCCAAGATTGCCTGCGCCATTGTAGTTCTCACTATTGTGAAAGACGTGTCGAAACTGCCAACGGTGAAAATAAAAACGGGACTAATAAATGCAGATGATGTCGACATAAAATAGCGAAATGAGACAGTGTTCACGACAAGTAACATCTCCTGCGCAATTCATCTGAGGCGCAGAAAGAGAAGACAGGTGCCAGAAGCGCACTATTTCAGTCCTATTTCGTGGTACGTATGTAATAGGAGAGAAGGTCAATTTGTCCGAGGGACAACATGTGTGCGAACAGTGTCGTGAACGTGTAAATTTGACCCATATGTTATGTGGTTGTGCTTCGAGTGACACTTACGCCAAGAACAAGGAACAGTGGGCCAAATTGCTAAAAAAGTGCTCCACTAGCAGACCAACTTCGGGCTGTCCTGGAGGCCCGCGAGGCGGCGGAGAGCTTCGGGCTTTCTGTCCCGACGTTCGAGGTGCCCTCTACACCATAGAGTTTCCTAAAATTAACTAGAGGGGACTCTGGCGCTGCGATGGCTCAGCCACCATGGGAACGATGGGTAGTACACAAATTTGCCTAGTCTTCGTGCTTCCGGCTTCGAACGCACTTGTGGCTTTGTTTATTGTTGTGTTTCGGTTCTGTTTCGGATAAAAGAATGGACCGTTGTGAACTTCGTGAGCGTATTTGAATTCGTGAGTCTGAAAAAGTCAAGGTGGTGAAGCGTAACTGCTAAACGTTTGCTGAACTTCGTATTAAGGCAAAGCGGATTCAGGCCAGGCGGAGCCAAAAGAACGAAGACTAGGCAAGACTAGGCAAATTTGTGTACTACCCATGATTCCCATGCTGGCTAAAGTGCCGTGCGTTGCAGCTCCCATAGACACTTGCGCCAGAGTTCTCTCTAGTGTATTTATAGGAAACTTTATGCTCTACACCTGGCGCCTAGCCGAGTGTCCTTCAGGACCCCTTTTCGGGCAATAAAATTTCACCACCGCCACACCACTCGTCTTCTCTCCTCTTCAGTCCCAGTGACCCCATTTGGGGCCATTGCTTCGAGCAAGCGCAGCCAATTTTTAAGCACAACATTTTTTTTACCTTCAAATTGAATTTCTCGCGTGGAGAGCATTGCTTTACTTCAGCTCAACGAGATGGCGCTCCATGTGAGGCATCTGTGACGCACCGCGGGTTTTAAAATGGCGTTTGCCAGCGAACATCAACTTCTTCGTATTCGCAGATTTTTCTGTGGTTTGTTTTTATCCAGTATGGGTGACAGCACTGCTGAAAGGTCTCCAATGAAGTTGTAATCAATTTTCATGCATACTCTGCGTTGTAAACAGCGGTTAACAGCTGTTTAGCGTAATAAATAAGTTCTAATTAATTAAGTTTAATTAGTAAAACAATCAACTTTTCCCCAGTTTTTCTGATTGTTCATCCCAAATAGATTTTTCCTGTTTTGTTGTACGCTCAAGGGCAAAATAAAGAAGTTTGAAATAAATTTACCTAGAATTTTCTTCGGTGAAGAGGCTATATATACGCAAGTAATGAAACCGACAGACAATTAAACCAGGGAAAGCTTAGGAGAGATTATTGGTCGTTTCCTAACTGTAGCTTGATTGTCACTTAAATTGAAAGCAGCATTTTTATAACTGGGATGAAAAAAGTTTATATATATATATATATATATATATATATATATATATATATATATATATATATATAAACTTTTTTCATATATATATATATGTCTCTCTCTCTCTCTCTCTCTATATATATATATATATATATATATATATATATATATATATATATATATATATATATATATATATATATATATATATATATATATATAGTTTGTGTGTGTGTGTGTAGTTGATGAATATGGAGATTCTTGGTGCCAACATCAACAACGAAATCGTGTTTCTGACGTTTCGCCTGGAGCCCAGGCCTTTACGTCCGTACCCGCACACATACACAATAACAAACACTCACATTTTTGTCGGTATTTATTTATTCATTCATTTATTTATTTATTGTGCAGTAGATTACTTGGTTACATTGTCAGTTTGAACAAACTATACTCTGCAACAAAATACTTGTGGCACTCGGGATGAGGTACGTGAAAAAAAAAATATTTTGGGCGGCTCCGAATGCGCATCGCGGTGCTGAATGGATTGGCGGCGTCCAGTGGAAACCGGCGCCGCCTAGCTGCGGCCACACCTCGCCTCCGGCTAAGATGACGAGAAATTAATTCACCAGCCAGCGACGATGAATTTGGCTGGCTGGTGGGTGTGTTGGTGTATTTCTTCTTGCTCTCGCGCGCACCATCCATTGTCGTCGTCGTCATCTCCGTCTCCGCGTTATTGTCCTTGCTACGGAGGGCGGAGAAGAAAAGCGCGAATTAATTCACCACCTAGCGCTCCTCATTATGTGCCTACGTCACCTCTTTCGCGCGTCCGTTTCAGATGACGGAGGAGCTGTTCGCGTATTCGCGTCGTTATTGTAGCGGGCGAACTGATAACTGCGTCCCATTGTGTTTTCTACACGCACTGATGTGGCTTGAAGCTATCTATGCGCGTGGTTATGATGGTGACGTAGTATATAATGAATAATAATAATAATAATATCTGGGGTTTTACGTCCCAAAACCACGATATGATTATGAGAGACGCCGTAGTGGAGGGCTCCGGAAATTTTGACCAGCTGGGGTTCTTTAACGTGCACTGACATCGCACAGTACTCGGGCCTCTACCGTTTCGCCTAGTATATAATGAATGTAACCGCCTATCCGCGTCACAGCTTTTGACATCGTCACCTAACAGCACCAAAAATAAGAACCAATCACGGTAAACAGCTGTTTAGTTATCAGACACCTTTTGCTGCCAACTCGACTATTTTTTTCGCTGTTCATTACATGTTTCTCCTTTTATAATCTTCTTTCATTGACGCCTCTAACGAATCTTGGTCCATCAACCTCATCCCCTGCCACCCCCCCCCCCCTTTTTTTTTTTTTTTTGACGTAGCTGCTAATCGAATTTTGCTTATGTCAAACGCTGGACAGCTAACACGTCCACCCACTTTGAAACCCAGGTGCCCCGACAAATGTGGCCGCATTTCGCGGGTCTTGTTGAATGATTGTGTTGTTTTTGGTTGGATGAAGGTCCAAGGCTATTATCTCTCGTTTATCATTGTGTATGAAGCGTTAGTCATTATCTGAATGACTTTACCACCGGCCCATACACTCTCTTCTTCCTTTTTTTTTCTCTCTCTCTCTCTCTTGCCCCTAGCTCTTTGCCTAATACACATTATGGTTGAACAACGATAGTAGTCATTGGAGCGAACATTGCGGCAGCAGGGCTTGTCTTCGGCAGGGCGGTACCTGTCTTCCCTAGGAGCGTTTTTTAAAAAAAAAATATCGTAAGAAAATGTTTCATTTAAGAGTCCTTAAATCTATTTAAGCTTTATTTAGACGTCATTAAAGAGCGGAATATTCCTGCTGCCTCGGCAGGCAGTCTTGAATTTAGATTCCTGGCCTGTACCGAAACGCGCTAAGAACATGTACTGTGCAGTACGACCGAATACATTCACAAATTGCTGCATCATTCGAGGTTTTCTCCGGCGCAGTGTTAGCTAAACTTTTGACGTCGATCGTACATGTGTTCGCATACGTGGGTCAGCACGGCATGTGGCATCACCTGCTCACTCAACCAGTACTCTCTCACAATCACGATGTGTTAAGGGCATGGTTCCTGCACACAAGCTCTTAAAATTTGCACATGCATGTTACCTATATGGAACGCACAACCTTTGGAAACTTTCAACATTAAGATATATACGCTACGTGTAGTGGCGTAAATCCATAAAGACCACAAGGGGGGACACACATCTTGCAATGGCGGCCATTTTGTTTTTTATATATATGCTTCATTTTTAATCATATAAAATTAAAATTATGCTTTGACATATAATAATAATAATAATAATAATAATAATAATAATAATAAAACCATGAGAATCGGTGCCTGGTCAGAAAAACTAGCACTGAGTATCCAGTAGTAAGCGACATCGCATGGCGAAGTTAGTTTCTAATAGCAACTCGTAGGCAGGCACTAGCATTTCCTGCAGCTGCGTCATTCGGGTTAAATTATGCAATAAAATTGTACCACTTTTTGTGCTAACGCATAAAGGTATTCTCCATCCTGTGTACCGCCTAGAAGTACTTAGTTTCTCTTTAATGACAGTGTTTCAGATTTCAGAGCTGGTTTTACGGAGAGCATGCGTTGTCCTTGACTGTCAAGAAATTCAAATATGACATTTGGAAGATAAATCTCGAGGGGAGACACTTGCATGGGGTGTCCCTCCGAGCCTGAACACAGGGGGGGGGGTCAGGGCCCCTCTGCCCCCCCCCCCCCCCCCCCCATGATTTACGCCACTGGCTACGTGTAATATTCATCTGTGACCGTATGTCACATGTTCGCTGCCTCACGTACAGTCAGCGTCAAAAATATAAGGACCACGAGACACAAATAAAAGTTGGATATCCCCGCTGCTTCTTCGGCAGGCAGCCTTGAATTTACATTTAGTATTATTCTAGGACGCGCTATTAACACGTACTGTGGACTTCGATCGAATGCAGTTGCAAATTGGTGGGAAACTTCAAATTTTCTGAGAGCTAGCGCTCTCTACACTTTTGACGCATACTTTGCAGCGTCTCCTGACACGTGTACTCTTAAGCAAATGTCTCTGTCTGAGAATATGCTAATTAGATGGAGCTTAACGACGTGCACATTAATCTCCTGGGAACATTAGTGTTTTTTTCTTGCTAAAGTGTTCGTCTTTTTTTATTCCCGCACTGCGGTCCTAAGACTACATACAAGAGGACTCAAAATTTGAAGTATTTGCATGCGATCTAACCACCTGGGTTTTTAGCGAGGCACGCGTGGCTTTAGGCAATCGAACAGGTCTTTGTGCTGCTTCCGTTTGAATGTCATCGCCATTGCAGCAGCAGGGAGCTGAACGGGGGGGCCTACCCATCGGCGCAGGCAAGACTCTCGAATTTTATTTTCATTCAGTAGGCACTATATGAGGCGGGAGATCCTCGACGAAAAAAAAAAACAAAAAAACTTTAAGGGACTTTAATATGCCATTTAGCTGTCTTTAATGGCAATAGTCTTTAGCGTTTGGTAAACTTTTGGTTAACTTTTGGTCGCGGACTTGCATAGCTTCATTTTGCACGCATTATGTACTAGAACGGCTTGTTCACCGTCGTCCACTTATGCGAGTCAACTGATGAGTGAAGGAAGACACTTCTGTAGTGGGCATGTGCCATCGTGATGGCACATACCAGAGAGAAACCAATGTGGTCTTTCAGTGAACTCGATAAGAGAAGGCTAAGGCTATCAAATAAAATAGCTGCGCTTTCAATTTCTGGCGTGTTAAAACCTGTAAAAACGTCAAATCAGGCTCACATTAAGCGCATAACAAACCCTAGTGACTCTTTTATAAACTAGCTTTTAAAAACATATTTTTTTTTTCAGGTTGCACATCCTTACCAGCACATTATCTATGCTCTTGTGGGCTTGGCCTTTCCGTCTGACGCAAAAAAACGGCAACAGAAAGTTTTCGTGTCAGTAACCCTTTAAAGGGCCCCTAAACCGCTCCAAGTTCAAAAACGAGAGAATGCTATCTTTCACGCCCTCACTACCCTTCCCACAAGTGCTATCTCCTCCTCGCCACTTATTTCTTCATACAACAGGTGGACAATGTCACAACTTAAGCGTTCAACGTATCAGTGTTTCACGCTTTTCGGCTACACGCTGTTATCTCCGCTTTGCGCGTCAAAAACGCACAAAACGAAACGAAATCAGTTGATCGCGCATGATAGTCACGCGAGACAGAGCTGAACTGCCGTGCGACTGCCTGCAAAATCTCCAACTTCATATTCCTCCTATCGAGAGCTAACTTCACATCTAGCTTCGCGAATTGTGCGGAGAAGACGGAAAAGGCCAGGAGAGAACAGCGCGCTCGTTCTTTGTATCATTTTCAGAGGTTGTTTATAATAATAATAATAATAATATGTGGGGTTTTACGTCCCAAAACCACGATATGATTATGAGGGACGCCGTAGTGGAGGGCTCTGCAAATTTTGACCATCTGGTGTTCTTTAACGTGCACTGACATCGCACAGTACACGGGCCTCTACCATTTCGCCTCCATCGAAATGTGACCGCCGCGGCCGGGATCGAACCCACGACCTTCGGGTAAGCAGCCGAGCACCCTAGCCAGTGATCCACCGAGGCGGACCTCAGAGGTTGTTTGCACTCCGTTTCGCACATCTCGTGCAACACTGTGGACGCTATGGGAGAAGTTCGGTGAGCAAAATGTGTAAGTCCGCGCGTCTCACGCTTTGATTTCGTCGTCGCCAACGTGGCCCCCCGCGATTACCTCCGGCTGCGCGCTACCAGAACTAATCGCGGAGGCCGCAAATACGAAAATAAACAGGTGCTAAGCGATGCACAACCTATTGACAAGCGTATCAATAACGTTTTAGATGCGAAGCAGCTTATGGCGGGGGGCTTTGTCCGTCCCTCTTTACCGCGTACCACACCCCCCACAGAGCACGCGCGTCCCCTTCCCCCTCTCTCTCCTCTCCTACGCTCCCCCCTTCCTCTCCGCTAGGAATCCTCTACTCTACGGAGCGGCGCGCACGACAGGTGGTGTTACAGCTGCATACTCCCCTGGGGGGCGCCACGGTAGTTCCGCGGTATGAAAATTACGGAGCGCGCGCGCCTCATTCTCTCTCCTGTGCAGCGCCGCGATGAGCGCTCGGGCCGCTGCCGCGAAATGGGAGCGGCGACGTGGCGATCCCGAACTTCGGGCTCCCCGCTGCTTCGCATCCACACATGGTTTCCTTTAGCGGGAGATGGTGTAATTTTTTAGGGGCGAAGCTCCCTTAGGGTGTGGGTCTGTCCCTCCTCTGTAGTAGTAGTAGTAGTTGTAGTAGGTAGGTAGGTAGCCACATATAGTGGAATGTACCCACTCCACGTGATAAAGATGACGATGACGCAGTATAGTGGAATGTACCCACTACACCTGAAAACGATGAAGTATAAGCGCGTTCCAGTATAGTGGAATGTACTGTTGCGAAATAGGAGTGGCGGCTCCCAGCGCTGCGAACCACCGGCGTGATTCGGGTAGCGTAGCCGGTGGGACCTCGAGTGGGTGACGTGCCCGAAGCATTCATCGTGACGAGTAGAAGCGAGAAAAATACTTTATGTACAATATTTACATCGTGTGATCGGAATGACCAGACATGAACAGCTCATGAACAGCTCTTGAACAGCTTCTCAACAGCTTGTGTACAGCTCCGGCGCTCTTCGGTGCGCCGCATTAAATCCGACGGTTGGTGTCCACCCCCCACATTCTCCTCTCCACGCGGTGGCCAGGAATCCTCCAATCCTGCAGGACTGGAAGGAGCATAATAACGACCACGCCCGTGCCTCCAAATGTCAGTTGACGTCGGTTGGTTGAAGATTCCCCAGGAGAACCTTTCGGGGAAATGGCACCTCGTCGACGACGCACGAAGACAGGTGAGGCTAGAAAGTTGACATCGGCACTGTGTCAGCGAGCAGATACCTGCATAACCCCTTCGGGGTATTGACAGCTCGTTCAGGACGCCCCTGGATAGGATGGGCTATACAGCTGGCACCTGCACGGCGCCAGCGAGTCGACACTGCTGGTGCGCAGAGCGCTATTGTTTGTCCCCCGCACCCTGCTCCGGAATGTGGCTCCCGGTTGCTGAGACGGGCGGGCGAACGACGACTCGGGTCGGGCAAGGTGAAGATTCCACGATTCTCGGGATCCGCAGCCTTTCGAAGTACGATGGCAACGTGGTAATTGTGCGAGGCACAACAGTACGCACTACACGTGAAAACGATGACGATGACGCTGATGACCGTGAAGTGGGTTCACTTTCCAACATTTTAGGGGCGAAGCTCCTTAGGGCGTGGGGGTCTGTCCCTCCTCTGTAGTAGTAGTAGTAGGTAGGTAGCCACGTATAGTGGAATGTACCCGCTACACGTGATAAAGATGACGATGACGCAGTATAGTGGAATGTACCCACTACACGTGATAACGATGAAGTATAAGCGCGTTCCAGTATAGTGGAATGTACCCCCCTACACGTGATAACGATGACGATGACGCTGATGACCATGAAGCTTTGGTGCCTCAGGGTTGGGATACTGCCATAGGGATGCCTTCGATGCTGTGTGTAATTTCATGCAAACCTCTAAACGTGTGCCATTTTAATCTTGCCTCAAAAATATTCGTTATTAAAATGCGGTAAAATCAAACTAATCTCATCAAATCAAAAGTGCTACGATCAGGTTAATACGGCAGTCTGGAATACGAGCTCAATAGCAGAATTTTTTAAGTATAAATTTGATGTATTACTTATTATTACTATTTCTTCTCTTTTTTTTTCTTATAATATTATTTAACCTTTTAACATTTTTCGAATAACCTTTTAAATTTCAACAACGCATTCTTGGCCCATCCCCCAGAGTGGGTACGTGCCATAGACCAATAGGACAACCAAACCAAACCAAACCATGAAGTATACCCTATCGAAAAAAACAGCGTTTCCAGTGTCTCCCAGTGCGCTGAAACGCACTGGGAGACACTGGAAACGCTGTACAGTGTGTCCCAGTGTACTACAGCGCGCTGGGAGACACTGGGACACACTGTACAGCGTGGCCAGTGTCGCCCAGTGCGCTGGGAGGCACTGGGACACACTGTGCAGCGTCGCCCAGTGTCTTACAGCGCGCTGGGAGGCACTGGTCACGCTGTACAGTGTCTGCCCGCACACTGGGAACACCGGCGGCACATTGGAAGAAACTGGCCGCGCTTGACGGACTTTCTATAAAACTTTATACTTGATCGCGCGATGTCGAGCGTAAAATTTACCGAATATTTTAAAACTGTTCTGTGCTGTGTGCTACACATATAGTTTCAGTTAGGCGACGGATGTGCGTGTCGGCTAAAGCAATCATCTGTCGAGCGCGCTAGCGAGCGCGCTTTCCTTGAAGTGCGCTCGAGTGTCGTCAATGTAGTTTATAAACCGCATCGAAAGAACTCATCATTCGCAACACAATATAGGAGTAGTATTAGTCTGATAATCAAGATCAACCTACTTTAGCTGTCAGTCGTTCCCGCTCGTATACCGCAGAAAGCCGCATGCACGTCACCGGCAGCAGTTAGCCGCTGCAACACCCAATCCCGCGGCGTTTTTAGCTTCTGATTTGTGTAATCGAAGGTGCAAATATGACCTCGCTAGGGTCAGTTATGATCGAAACTACATTTTAGCGGTTATTACACTCTTTGTAATTGAATATATACCCACGATCTTCACAGCGACCGTGGCTCACGAAGTGCGGCCCTAAGCCTAATGCTCGTTTCGGCTAGAGTGAACTACTGCAGATCTAGTACGCGGAACGTAAACAAGGGGACAGAAAATATGTTCAAACGGGTGACGAAAAGTACAGTGTTCAGTGAGCAGTTCAGATGCACGATGTTTTCTACATAGGTATGACTAACCGCTTAGCGAGACAGTGCGATTGCCGCAACACATCTGCGATTAGGCTCATAAGTTTTGTTGCAAAACGTGCCAGGTAGACGTTCTGATGCAAGGCAGCCCATAACAAACAAACAAACACTCTCCTATCAGGGTAGCGCGAGCACGAACAGACGAAAATCTACGTTTCTAAGCGAGAAAAACATTGCTATTGGATACCGGAATTAGCTATAACATGGAGAAAAAATAAACAGAAATTTGTCTTTCGAGTGTGGCGTAGTGGGTAGCGTGTCGGGCTCACAGTGAGTGGTTCGTCTGGGTGGGAGGTTCGAATCCGCGAGCTCGTTCATTTTTTTTTTTTTAATTTTTTTTTCTTTTTTTTTTGTTCCAGTGCTCGTGTTTCAACCTTAATTACGGTGTGGGCACAACCAAAAATTTTAAAAACCATTTAAAAGCCCTATTTTGGCCCATAACGCGTGTCCCAGTGTGCAGCGCGCCAGCGTCCAGTGTGCCCCGTGCAGCGTGCCAGTGTCCCAGTATCCAGCGCCACACTGGTCCACTAATCAGGTATGGCACTGGGACAGTGCCACTGGGTTTTCCGATAGGGTAAGCGCGTTCCAGACCACACATTCTCTTTCTGTCATGGATGAAAACGATCGAGTTTCGCCCACTCATCATCATTCACTTCGTGGATATGGCGTGATTTTTTCTAAGCACAAAGCATTGACATTTATCACTCAGTCTAAACAAGTAAAGAAAATAAATCACGTTACGAGTGGTAAACTCGTTGAACTATTCCTTGGTGCGAACGCGTCAACGCCAGGAAGTATCTCCAACTTGCATAGCGTTGCACCTTCTGTATGCAACGCTGTATAGAGGCCCTTTAAGGGCGAATATTCAGGCAGTTCATTACAATGTGAAAGGCGGTAGGGGGTGACTCCTTATTGTCGCGCTACGCGCCTTTAGTCGCCCGTCTTTGAGGCCTTCTCGAGATGGCGGTGTCCTTCAGAGCGGGGGGCCTTGCGGCCTAGTTGTGCGACCTTATTCTTCGTGGAGAGCATTAATAATCCTCGTCTTTTGTTGTCAACTTCAGCTGTCGCTTTAATGTATTTTACGGGCGATAACGCGTGTGACTTTGAGGCATACAGGTAATTGGGTCAAAAAAGAAAAAAAAAAAAAGGCCGTCTCCAGATTGTTGGGAGACACCTCCTTCAGGGCAGGGGAGGGAAGATAACGCTATGCTCAAAATAGATCGACCACTCGCCGGATGGACAAGGTGGCATAACGAAAATAAATAACCAAGACAGAGCGTATAGCAGGCGCAGTTTGTGGATCGGAGCTGTTATTTCGGAGCTCGCGATAAGGTTTGACGCGTGAAAGTGTTGGCTTATTATGCGCTGCAAAAAGAGGGAGAGAGTGTGTGTGTGTGAGAGAGAAAGGAATTACCTCGCCGAAGCTACGAAGATGTGATTGTGTGTAAGTTTTAATTTTAGCGTTTATAAGAAGATATAGGCTCCGTAATCATTCTTTTATGTTATAATAAAGACTGACTGACTGACTGACTGACTGACTTGACTGACTGACTGACTGACTGACTGACTGACTGACTGACTGACTGACTTGACCGACCGACCGATTGATTGATTGACTTGATTGACTTGATTGACTGACTGACTGAGAATGCTTGCCATACTTTGACACGTGGGTTTCGATAGAGGGGGGGGGGGATAAAGGGGCACTTGCCCCCTCTTAAGCCGCACCAGCACTTGTCCCCCGCCCAAGCTACACCAGCGGTCCCTCGCCCAGCCGCGATACAACGTGGTTTTACGTCCCCGCCCCGCCCCTAGACAATATCCTGCCAGCATTCATGCTTTGACGATTTACTATATTCGCGTTATGAATTTTTGATGAACACTTAAGCTATACCATCTCATAATGATGATAACAATAATAATGTAAGCGTTGCTGGGGTTTTACATGCGAAAACCACGATTTATTATGGGGCACGCCGTAGTGGAGTACTCCGGAATAATTTTCAACCGCCTGGGGTTCTTCAGCGTGCACCTAAATCTACCCGTAAAATGCCGAGCAAGCGCCCCCCTCCCTTTTTCGGGAGATCTGAAATAAGCGCCAATGACCGAAAAAGCGCCCCCCCCCCCCCCCCCCCCATTTCCCTACGAGCGGACGCCGAAGGGCAACCTCCGAAAACCATCTTAGCAAGATGCCCATGTGCTTCGTATCCCAGCCTTGGGCAGCCGTTTCGGCAGAAACGGTGACTCGATCATTCACTGGGTGTGGCATATCTAATGCACCAGATGGTTCGGAGGATGGTGCGCTGCACGCCAGGCTCTCCGGTGTCGGCGATGTACCACATGAAGACCGCAGGTCTCTGCAGGCCGAGTGCGTGGACTGAACTTTTGCGTCCGACCCTGAGGAATCGTTTGACCAGTTTGACAGTGACGAGGGGGGAACAAAAACAGTAAATAAATAAAGCCTTTCGTTAGAAACGTGGATGGGCTTTTTTTTTAAATTTTAGTGGCTCTCCAGCTGCCATCTTGAATTGCGGTCAGAAACCGATCAAGCCCCCCCCCCCCCCCCCTAATCTGGTCGGATTATCCTTCTTCAAAGGATAGCGCGCACTTACTACGAGGACAAAGGGAGAAGAACACGACCCTTTGTCCTCGTAGTAAGTGCGCGCTATCCTTTGAAGGTGAATACCTACCAACTCGCCCAGTTTTCTGCTTCGGATTATCCTCTACCATAGGGGGGAAGAGAGGGGGGGAGGGGGGGCTTGCTCGGCATTTTACGGTAAGCACACGAGTGTTCTTTGCATTTCGCTCCCAATGAGATTCGGCCTCTCTGACTGGCAATCGAACCCGTGCCCTCGAATCAGCAGTGCGACACTGTCACGATAGTTTCCTTGTAAGAGGGGGGTGGAGGGGTGTTTATAGAAATATGATCGTTGTTAAGCGCAAGGCGAAAGAAGTGGTAGTAATGGGGAAAAAAAATCACCGCCCAAACACTCCGTACAAATGGTTAACCAGCGAAGCTGAAATGTGCGGCCCCGGTGTTTAGCAGTGGGTTCAACCCGACGCTGCACTGAAGCCTTCCACAATTATCGTTGCCAGGTTGTGGTCGAACCACAGGCGGTCACAGACGTCGCAGCCGAAGCCAAAGTGCCGCTGGAGAAACTCTCACCCAAAGAGGCCGCTCGCCCCGGCGAACGCGCTCCCGCAATCACGTCGACGCTGTTCTGCACGCAACGCCGTTTCTTCGGCGCGCCAGAGGGCGCGCCGTGGCTGGAAGCGGTTGACCTTGCAAGCGTCGTACTCAAGCGCCCGCGCCAATGGCGCGCGAGCTTTGGTACGACGCTCAGAACGACGTAACTGATAGCACAGTCAATGGAGAGCGCTCGTGACACAGATGCCGAACGGTTTTTCGTTTCTCCTAGCCATATACAGCTTTCGCTGTAAAAAGAAAGTTGTGCGTGCGGGTGGTGGGCACGGGCTGTTGGCGTCACGCGGGAAGGTGCATTGTTTACCCCACTGGCCAGACAGATGCTGTTAGCATCTGAACATTAGTTTGGGTGTCAGTCTGAAGAAGTGCCGTCATTTTTGTCGACCGATGATTCAGATGCGTGCGCATGCGTCCTTACCAAATGAGATTTACTGTGTGTTTTTGTGTGTGTGTGTGTGTAGCAGTACACAAAAAACTAACACAATGAAGCACGTCAGTGATGCCATGCGCGTAGGCGTCGGTCAAGCCCACGCACGCGTCCACCCTTAAAACTGGCTTCTCTGCATGAGTGCTCTTTGTGAGGGAAAGCTTGCTTTTCGAACAAGTGCAACAGTCGGTTAGTTTTTAGACTGATAAATTATGCTCTGCAAACTGTCGATAATTTCACCGCCATAGGTTAATTAATATATCAGAAAAAATGTCAAAAGTTTCACTTTTAAATTTCCCACCGATATCCTCGGTCATTATGTCGCAGATTTCTAAGTATTTTTTTTTTTTTTCATATTGGTCCACACAGGCTCAAGGAAATTTCCTGAAACCTAGTATGTTAAGCCTCTGGCGCTCTCGCAAGACAGCGTACTTTATTTTCACCGATTATTACCTGCGTAGACCAGGGGTCTCAAACACGCGGCCCGTGGGCCGCATGCGGCCCGCGAGGCAATCGGATGCGGCCCGCGGCCCGCACATGACTGTCTGCGCCCCACATTTTTTTTTTAAATTGTTCGTGAGCAACGTGAGCAGTTCGTGAGCATGTTCGTGAGCAACGCAGGCCTGACTGGTTTAAGGCATTGTCGCCGTGAGGCATCCCATGCGTTCACATTGTTTTGAAACGTAACCGTCAATCACAAGTCATATTTCCCAACCGGCGCCCAGATTTGAGTCATGTGGGGGGATCGGTAGCCACATGTTGGAATCCTGGCACCACATCTACTTCAGAAATGAACTGTATATGAGACATGGGAAAGCTTTCTTTCAAATGGCAGCTTTTTCTAGCAAACTGTACGAACTCCCCGCCCCCCCCCCCCCCCCCCGCCCCCCCCCCGCTCCTACCTCCTTCGCTGCTCCGGCCCTTGCGGGACAAAATTGCGTGACTGCGGCCCGCTGGCTGAGGTGAGTTTGAGACCCCTGGCGTAGACCCTAGTAGACTCCGTCAAAATTATGACGTCATGACGTCTGCGGCGGCAACTTCAAGGTGGCGTCGCCGCGCGCTATTTCTTCTAGCGCGTTTTGTCGCTTACCAAGCGTCTATTTACGGCGAGCGTAATGTTCTTAGTATCTTGAAAAATTAATTCACTAATACGAGAAAAATCTTTTTTCTCTTTAGTGGCCCTTTAACATACGATAGCTGCCGTTCTGTAGGCACTTTGACATCGCGGTCACGTCGAGTCTAGTTTTCAATAAATAAATAAATAAATAAATAAATAAATAAATAAATAAATAACATTGGGGGGACCCTTAAGCTTCGCCTTTAAGAGTTAAACATGATAGCGATCTCCGCACATGCGCGCACACACGCACGCACGCACGTACGTACGTACGTACGTACGCACACCATAGCCTTCCGTATCGTTAGACTGCCTTCGATTATCGGTGGAGACCTAGACTGTGCCGCAAGGAAAGCCAAAGTGCAAACACCGTCCGGCTCCTATCTTCATTTGCATCTACCTCGAATTTTCGCTTACGGCAAACGGTGCTTTTTCGCTCACAACCAAAGACGTCGCCGCCGACGCCGCTGTCACAGACACCGGAAATCCTGCGAAACAAGCTCTTTAACTCTATAGCATTAATAAATACAACAGTACGGGCCTCCTAAACATTTCTGGAACGCACGCTAACCATGCCTTCTCGCAAACGGAAATGCTTGATTTGCTAAACTCTGTTAATGACTAACATTAATTAGCGACGCAGCTTTGATACATGTTAGCAGCACCACAGATTCAGCCGACGGAACGGACCTAGCGCTCCGAACGAGGTAATAACGATTTCGGGACAAATCCGGAATGTTCTCGAAAGCGACGTATACGACGCCTCTTCAATTGTTAAACAATCTTCATCCAGGCGCTCCCACCTTGTTTACGCAGAGGTGAGTGGCGGAAGCGATTATCTTGATGAGCGTTTCCAAAACGGCTTAGGTACTTTGCTCCGATTCGGCTATTTCTGGTTCCTCCCTTCAGCTTGCTGAGTTGTATCTTTGAGTGAGTGAGTGAGTTAATGAGTTCGTGAGTTAAAGAGTGAGTTCTTGAGTTAGAGAGTGAGGAAGTGACAGGGTGAGTGAGTGAGCTGGTGAGTTTGTAGATGAGATGATGAGCGAGTGAGTGAGACAAATAGAGAAAGAGAGAGTGGGTGAGTGGGTTAATGAGTGAATGAGTTCGTGAGTTAGAGAGTCTGAGTGAAAGAGTAAGTGAGTTAGATAACTGGTTAGTTAGTGAATTAGTTGGTGAGTAAGTGAGTGAGTTAGGGAATGAGTTGGCTAGTTAGATAATGTGATAGTTACAGGTTGAGGGGAGTGACAGAGAGTCGGTTAGTGAGTCACGGAGTGAGTGAGTTAGTCATTCAGTGAGTGAGTTAGTGAAGTGGTGAGTTAGTCGGTGAATTAGTTGGTGGGTTAGAGAGTGATGAGCTAGTTAGTTAGTGATCAGCTAGTTAGTGATGAGCTAGTTAGTTAGTTAGTTAGTTAGTTAGTTAGTTAGTTAGTTAGTTAGTTAGTTAGTTAGTTAGTTAGTTAGTTAGTTAGTTAGTTAGTTAGTTAGTTAGTTAGTTAGTTAGTTAGTTAGTTAGTTAGTTAGTAAACAAGCGAACGTGCTTGTGCGTATGCCTGTATCGATCGATTCTTTACAAAGCTTCTTTGTCCGGGTGCTTTCACGTCTCCATTAACGGAGAAATCCGATACATCCAAACTGTAGAAGAATGAAGCCGCTTCTTTTACCAGATCGGCCATTCTGTCTCTAAATTGATAATTTATCCCCACTCTGCTTAACGCATGCATTTGCGGGGAATTAATTATGTTTCGTTCTCAATGAATCCGATCAAACAATGGGCTAAAGAATGGAAGGGTAGATTAATTACGCCGAGATTCATCATACTGAGCTCGCCAAAACATGTTCCTCCGAAGTAACGCTTACGCGTAAGTCGAGCTGGCCTCTTTCGGTAACGGCGAATAGGGCCTTACCTGAAAAAAAAGAAAAAAAAAAGAAGAAGAAGAAGAAAAATAAAACTAAAAAAGAGAGAATCAAGAAAGGCTTTATTGCTTTTGCAGACTCAATTGTCTGGAACAAAGGATAGATTCCCGCACTATCGGTTGCCCTCACCCTCTTACAGCGTTTGACGTCGTCAAACGAACTCACGTGTCCACACTGCCGCTTTTCCCGTCTTTCTTTTTTTGTTTTCTTTTTTTCTTTTTTCTTAGTTCCCACCGGTGTAAGGAGTGCCGCTTGAAGGGCGACAATTAAGCGTGACGGCCCGGCGAGCCCGATAGCTTTAATTACTTCACTTTATCGGTTGTCCCTTCGAGCTAGGCTGATTACGCCTTGATGGCCCCGATAACTGAGTACGCTGTTAGGAGCTCGTATGTGTACCCGATATCGTCCTAGTCGTTGCCGTTTTCCGTTATCTCTTTGTTAAGCCTGCTTCTTTCGCGCCGCGCAAGCAGAGACGTATAGGTGAATCGTAGGAGGAAGTGATTAGTGCTTCCGATCGATACGGCTATTATCAATCGAAATCAGCCGGTGTTCGAGCAGGTTACCAGGTTTTCACGACTGCCTCTGCGTTCACGTTCTCTCTCGAAGTGCCGTTTTAGGCTAATTGCCCAGCTCATTACGAAGCGCTGAGCGTCGACGTTGTATTCTTGATGAGTTGGATAGGAAATGGGAACTGCACTATCAAATCTTAGTCTAGGTGAAATAGTCAGTGGAACGTTAATTATTATTGCTAAATAGCTTTATGTAAAGCAAACCGCATTTAATCGTATCGTGCGGGCAGTGTCGAGTGTTGGTTAGCGCTTGGTTAATTATTAGTCAGTATTGGCTCGCCGCTTTTAAAACGGTGTAATACAATACACTCTTAATTAGGTCCCGCTTAAAGTGCTGGTTATAGCCAGGAAACCGGACATTTTTTGTCTGGTTTTCTGGATATAGCCAGCATTTAACCAGGACATGATTAACAGTGTACTGTAAGCGTACTGCTATGTCTCTGCGTCACTCCACTGAATACTTCTCGCATCGCGACATTTGTGCTTAAGAAATTGGACCGGAATTTTTTAGGAAAATATCGATTTCTATGTTTATTTGAAGAAACCCATAACGGCCCTCACTGGAGGCTATTACAATTGGAAGCTGGGATCGGGTGAGGGGAAAAAAAGGTTATATGACAACAGAAAACCTATTTAAAATTTTATGTTCTGTATTATATCATACATATTCAGATAACACTATATCAAACATCTACATCTGTAATATCTTCCTAAGCCTCTTCCATCCACCTTTTTCAACGGGGTATGTGTTTCTATTTTTAATTACGGACTGAAATAAATAGCAATAAAAACACAAGCAGCGAAGTTTACGCGCTTTATGTCCTAACGTTCGCTGCCGGCTTCTTAATTCGAAATACGACGCTGCAATTAATTTCAAGAAGGAAAAAAATTCATCGTTGTCCTCATTCGATTTCAATCATTGGATCTCAGCATTCGTACTTTTACGCAAAAACACGTGTGTTCTTAGATTCAGGTGCACATTCAAGAACCCCAGGTGGTGAAAATTAATCAGGAGTTCACCACCATAGGTCGGCAAAACTTGTGGAGCTCACTCAGACTCACTCATTGAGTATATTTTGTGCTTAGGGCTCACTCGGACTCAGATTCAGACTCAGACTCACGGCTCGATCTGAGTCTGAGTGAGTCCGAATGAGTCGACTCATTAGTCCGTTAGCCTAGAATTGGCTTTTTCGACCAATTGTATCAATGATCTTTAGCACCAATATCTCACGCTATCAGTGCTGCTCTTGGCGCCTTTTGATATAGTACCTTCGAATACGAGTTATTAGTGCTCGCAGACCAGTGAGGTCTTTTTCGATTTCTTGAAAGAGATGGCAACCTAAGATTTATTTATCAAGAAATTCTACGAAAAATTTGGCGGGGGGCGGGGTCAAGCCCCCCCCCCCCTACGTAATTTGCGCCTCTGATCACTAAATATGGAAATGGTGTATGAAAATGCTTTGGAATACGCGCGAGTAGACGTGAGTATATAAACGTGAATCCAGGTAAGGCTGATAGTAATGCTGAAGATGAGTAGATAGGACATAAATCGGCAAAAAAAGATAAACTCACTCAGGCTCACTCACGAATTATATCTTGCGCTTGGACTCACTCGGACTCAGAATCGCCAAAATTTTCCTGAGCCGAACTCACTCGGACTCACACTCACCAAAATTTTCTTCAACCGGACTCACTCGGACTCAAACACGCCAAAATATTACTCACCCGGACTCATTCAGACTCAGACTTACGGCTCGATCTGAGTCTGAGTGAGTCCGAGTGAGTCGACTCGTAAGTGAGTTCGCCGACCTATGTTCACCACTATGGCGTGCCTCATAACCATATTGCCACGCGTGTGTTTTTGCTTTCTTTCGGTGTGTTCATGTTTCACCCGCAAAGACTGTTAAGGCCTGACCACACGCACCCGTTGCAGCGCGTCACCGCGTGGCTTTTTGACGCGGCGCCGAACCCTCTCCCTATGGAGAGGGAGGGCGCGTGGCTACGCGAAGCTGCGCGCCCCCCTCTCTCTTTAGGGAGAGGGCGCGACGCCGCGTCAAAAAAGCCGCGCGGTGACGCGCTGCAACGGGTGCGTGTGGTTAGGCCTTTAAGCAATGCTCGGCGCAGAATGCGCCGCAATGTTTTAGGAGCTTCGCGATTGTTTGATCTCATTCTGTTAAGATTGCTCGCAGGACGCGAATGGTCGAGTTTATTCGAGAGGTTACGCGAGTGCCACCGATAACGCTGGAAGGTTCAGTGGCTACTGTATCAAGGACGATGCTTTGCGCAGGTGATTAGATTATCGACGGCCGACGCTCTGTTCACCGCTATCAGTGTCCAATGTGTATTGCTGTTGTTTGTCTTCTTGTTTCCCGGGCACAGGTTCGTCCAAATGAAAAGTTCCCTCTCGAAGAGCGAATTGATGCGAGCTAGTTGGTACTTGTCCATTGCGAAAAACAGCGCGACGTAGAGACTAGGAATTACACAGGACAGCGCTGTTCCTGTGTACTTCCTGGTTTGTGTCTACGTCGCGATGTTTTTCACGTTCTTCTCCAACCTGCGACTACTGCCTTCGTCAACGCCGCGACCACATTACAATATTGTAACCTTGGTCAGCAGAATTTAACATACGTTTATTATTAACCTTCGTACTCGTTGGATTGCGATATTGATGTAATTTCGTTTGAGTTATCTTGAGGGAAATTGGTAGAGCGGAAGGAATTAGGGGGAAGCAAGACAAAACAAATTAAAGGACCCCCCTTTTTTGCGCTTTAGCTTGTGTTTTCCTCTCCATGGCTTGTCCACTGGTCATCGGGGAAAAGTGAGCACGTGACGAACGAACGCGTGCTCACACAGAGAGCCGCGGCAAAACATTGATTCTGGAGAAGTAATCTTCCGGAGACCCCGGCTACACGGAAATGGTTTCCGGAAGGACGAGCGAAGAAGGCCTGCTCATCTTGTAGACAGAGGAGATTGCGCAGCTGTCGTATCTGTCTTCCCTCTGACTGTCTCCGTCCTAATCTGTCGAGTGGGTGACCTTGAAGGGACGGTGACAGATGACTGCACTGTATCTGCTCTCCGTTTCACCACCACCAACACCTGTCACCTTTGATGCACGTCTCTATGCCAACTGGACTCCTCCGAAGAGAGGCCATTCGGCTGTGTCGCTTATGGCTTGCGGTGGCATTCACGTAATGTCATTCGCTTCGCATTGGACCGACAACGCTCTTTGCGATGCCTGTCGTTGCGAGAAGTCACAGCATATTGTGTTCTACTGTTCGGAATATAATGTTCAAAGACAGTCCGTGGCGTCCTTTTTAGTGCACCTTGACAATAGACCAATGTCTGTTAAAGCCTTTCTTACATGTCGTCGACAGGAGACATTGTAGCTGAAGGCGACGAAGGGGCTACTGAGGTTTTTAAAAGAAATGGACTTTGACAAGTGGTTCTGACAGTGATGTCGCGTACCACGCAAGAGTGACGGACTGTGACTGACTACGCGTCTGTGCTGTGTTATGTGCTGTCTTTCTCTCTCTTTCCTCTACATCTTTCAATCTCCCCCCATCCCGTTCCCACGCGTAGGGTAGCAAACCGGTCATCCTGTACTGGTTAACCTCCCCGCCTTTCCTTCTCTATATCCTCGTCTTCACACAACACGTGCAAGGCTGTGGAAGTTATGCAAGAAGTTCGGTCAGCATAAATGTGGAAGCCCGCGTGTCTCGCGCTTGCATTTCGTCGTCGTAAACGTGGCCTCCGCGATTGGCTCCGGCTGCTGATCGCGGAGGTCATGTTACGAAAATGAAGTGGCGCCAAGCGATTCAGAACATAGGGGCAATCGTGTAAATAGCGGTGTCTATTTCTAAAGCACAACGCATCAAAGTTTATGACTCAGTCTAAAACCTAAAAAAAAGGCGCATTACGGGTGGCAAAATCATTCAGCAATAACGCGATAGCGTTAGAGCGCTCGTTTCGCAGAAATTCCGGTGTCGGTGTCGTTGTTGTGAGCGAAACATCTGCGTTTTCCGTGAGCGAAAACTCGAGATAGATGCGAATTACTAAATAAAAATCTTTGGTTCGATTGAGAATCGAACTCAGGTTGTCTGCGTGGCAAGCTCGTGTTCTACCACAGTCACGCCGTTGCTTGAAAATGCCTCGGGGAAAAAAAAATTCCCCATCTCCCGCTAAAGGGAACCATGTGCGGATGCGAAGCAGCGGGGAAATAATTAGCTTGAGTGGGAGGAGCGTCGCCGCTCTCATTTCACGGCAGCGGTCCGGGCGCTCATCGCGGCGTTGCTCAGGAGAGAGAACGTAGGTCGGCACTTTAAGGGAGTACTCACTCAAACTCACTCACCACAATTTTTTCAGCCTTCGCACTCACTCACGTTCACACTCACGTCCACTCACACTCATGAGTATTCACTCACGTTCACACTCACCTCCACTCACACTCATGAGTACTCACTCACGTTCACACTCACGTCCACTCACACTCATGAGTACTCACTCATACTCAACTCACCACGTTCAAATGAGTGTGAGTGAGTGTGAGTTGAGTGCACTCATCAGTGAGTGTGCCGAGCTCCATAGGTCGGCACTTTAAGGGAGTACTCACTCAAACTCACTCACCACATTTTTTAAGCCTTCGCACTCACTCACGTTCACACTCACGTCCACTCACACTCATGAGTACTCACTCACGTTCACACTCACGTCCACTCACACTCATGAGTACTCACTCATACTCAACTCACCACGTTCAAATGAGTGTGAGTGAGTGTGAGTTGAGTGCACTCATGAGTGAGTGTGCCGAGCTATGAGAGAGAGTGAGGCGCGCGCGCTCCGTCATTTTCATACCGAGAAACTACCGTGGCGCCCCCAGCGGAGTATGCAGCTGTCACACCACCTGTCGTGCCCGCCGCTGCGTAGAGGATTCCTAGAGGAAAGGACGGGGGGGATCGTAGGAAAGGAGAGAGAGGGGGGAGGGGACGTGCATGCGCTGTGGGGGGTGTGGGAAGCGGGAGCAGCTCCGTAGAGTAGAGGATTCCTAGAGGAGAGAGGGGGGAGAGGACGCACATGCGCTGTGGGGATGTCGGACGCCGGAGCCGCGCCGTAGAGTAGAAGATTCCTAGAGGAGAGAAAGGGGGGTGAGCGTAGGAGAGAGAGGGGGGAGAGTACGCGCATGCGCTGTGGCGGTGTGGGACGCGGGAAGGAGGGACGGACTAAGCCCCCTCCAAACACATGCAAGCAAGATTAAGGAATGGGGTCAACCTGGGCGACGGAGACCACCTGCCTAGCCATTGCTAAGCAGCCTCTCTGTGATCTCGGCCATGACTCTGATGACTAGAGACCGGATTATAGGCAAATGCCTATTTTTTTCCTTGGGTTCCTATCGCGCCACTTTGATATATGAGCATGAATTAGGAGTAAAGGAGGGCTTCTATAGTGTTTTTATAGTGCCTATAAATGCCTATTTTTGGGGTTTGTGCCTAAATGTCTATAAGTGCCCATAAATGCCTATTTTCAAAATTGGTGCCTATATGAACGCTATTTAGCCTCTAATTTTGCTTTCGAGTACAGTTTGAGACCGTAATTCATGTTACCGGGCAAAATTGACGCTTCGGAACTTTATGGGGTTCCCTAGTTCAACAAACATCCGGGAAGCAACCGGTAGCAGCAGTGAAATTTGTAGAGACCGGCCACCTTACCCCACCGCACTGACATGGCGCGAGCGGTTGGAGCAGGGGAGAGGAAAAGTCGCTATTTCTGCAACCCTAAATGGGAGCACGTCCCAGCGTGTACAGTGGAATGGGGAGAGGAAAATAAAGGCGGGAAGAGGAGAGGGGAAGAAGAGGAGAGTGAGGTCTAGGGCCGAGGACGTGGCGGGCGGCTTTTACCGCCGGTTTTCCAGTTCAGTGTTCCCATGGAATTGAAGCACCTCCTTGAAGACTTGGGCGTGGTGGGGGGGGCAGAAAACAGGAGGTACCTGCGCGCAGCAGCAGGAATATACAGAGCGAATGCGAAACCATGGAGTGCCGTCAGGGTAAAGTAGAAAGTAGGTAAAAAAATCAGATGTGCACATGGCTTTTGTTTCATTTGTAATTTACTCTTAAAGGGCGCTTCGCCAGGTCACATGAGAAATTTTAGTCAGATACTGGAAGTGTTCGCGTGCCCAATGAAGAGCTTTGTACCACAAGAACTTTTTAATTGGTTCATTACGAGCCGCGAAAGCATGATGTTGGTAGGTGAGCTTGAAACCTTTGCCACTCGCAAGCCAAATTCCTTCCCTGCCCTCTTTGGTATCAGAGAAACTCGGAGCCGGAAGATCACACGACGTTGACACATCAACACGCCATGCGCACGCAAGATTACACCATGTGCACAGGACATGCCCAAGCCAGGTCGTGCGCACAAGCGGTGTTGTATCGTTTCGGCGTTCGCTCTATAGTGTACTGCCTGTTTCTGTGGGACGGATCCGTCTATGCGTTTGGAGAGGCTGGCATGGATCCTGTATCCTAACCACGACACAGCGCGTCGCACAGCTGGAACTGCTGTAAGGAATGATGCACCAAAAACATGCTAAGCGTTGTCAGGGGCTGGCGCCGGCATGACGCGGGAACGGCGAAAACACGAACACAAAAGAAATATAGGCAGCTAAGTCTCGCATCGCTCTCGATTCGAAGAAAAAGCTAAAGAAAAACGCGCACACATTCCGTTTGTATATTTTAATATTTCTATTAACTTTCATTCTTCTGTTGAAGCAACAGATTGCACAAATTACACATGTAGCCTCGAATAATTCTCGCAGTTTCATGTACTACTGTGATATACACAGGAGCATTCCTTGAACTTCAGCTCCCCCACATTGGTGCGGGCGCCGGTGAGATAAAGGGCACGAGGCATTCAGTCTGACATTTCACCTCCTTCCGGGGAGCGTAGCGTTGCAAATCTTGGCAGACGTGATCGTTAGCGTAGTGCATGCATTACACTTCTAGCTCAAAACGCTCAAACCTGGTAAGGGGCCCTTTATGGTGTTCACACAAAGAGGACAAATTGACCCTGCGCTATTAGACCCGGCCAATACGAGGCTAACAGACCCTTCTGGCCTTTTAGCGGTCTGGCTATTGAATCCTGTGCTGCGCTTCCCAGCCATGCCGAAAAGAAGCAGACCCAGGAGCGTGTTTATTCTATGGTGGACACTTAACTTACCATTCTGGACAATAAAAGGAGAGACCGTGTTCTAAAACCGTGGACGAAAAGGGACCATTGCATGGCTATGGTAAATCATTAACGCCTTTGTACAATCATAAAATATAACATTTGTTTGCTTTCCTGTCGTAGACCAAGTCGCGCACGTCCTTATTCGAAAATTTCAGTTTTTGTAAAAATTTATTGTGCCTATATTTACGATTTTGGGGGGCCTAAAACTGCGTTTTTCCTGCCTATTTTTGGCGCCTAAAACACGATTTTTAATGCCTAAAAATCCGGCCTCTACTGATGACTGTGGTAGGATTGACGGCCTTCATATTACTACAGTGTTCTGGTTCGCATAATGGGTGCTTCCCTACTTCATGAAAGTGGCCGGACGCGGGACGCGGGACGGGGGGACGGGGGACGCCGGACGGACATAGCCCCTGAGCATAAGATGCTTCGCATCTAAAAAAAAAAAAAAAAAAAAAAAAAAAAAAAAAACTTCCCCATCTCCCGCTAAAGGGAAGCATGTGTGGATGTGAAGCAGCGGAGAGATGGATAGCTTGAGCGGGAATTTTATTGAAAGGATAAATGAGAATGTATAACAGAATACGGAGAATGTGGTGGTTGCGTGTTTATTTAGGGAATGTGTGCGATTCCTTGCGTCGGTGCACGGGGCGCTTTGAAGATGCCTTGTGATCGGTGAAGTGTAGCGTCAGGGGTTGCTTTTGAAGAGTTTTCATTGTGAAGTTTGCGAAGATGAGGTCTATGCACGTTCCCCTTATGGTTGTCGGTTGTCGTCGGAAATGCGGCGCAACGAGTACACGTCTATCATGCGGTGGACGAGCCAGTCATTCGTCGTTATATCCACGTTGAAGCCACCCGCAAGTACGAAGGGTGTGTGGCTGTATGCTTTGTGTACCGTGCCATGGCCTTCTCTAGGTAACGTTCGATGTTCTCTCTGGAGATGTTGGGTGCGAGATACATTGTCATGACTATGATGTTGTGGTTATCAAAGTAGATTGTAATGGCCGAGTGCTCTTCGTTGTTTTCTTGGCCGGTAGGTTGTAGACCTAAGGCTTTTGCGTGGAGATGGCGTTTGACGTATATGGCGACACCACCGGCAGGACGTCTTGCCTCTTCAGTACGCATGATCGCTTCGTAGCCGTTGATCGTCGGTCTTGGGGGGTTCCACGTTTCTGTGAGACACAGGATGTCCGCTTTGGTTAGGACGCGATCACGTTCGATGTCTCTGGCGTGTGCGTTTAGGGACCGGCTGTTTAGCAGTGCTATAGCCGCGTTTAGCCTCGCTGATTGCAGCGAAGTCGAGTGAGCTTCCCCGTTGTGGGAACGTCGAACTGTAACCACAATCGTCTGGGAAACGCGTCTTCTCCGTCTTGTAGGGATTGTTGTGCGACTCGCGCATGCGCTGTGGTGGTGTGGGACGCGGGAAGGAGGGACGGACTAAGCCCCCCTCCAAACACATGGAAGCAAGATCAAGGAATGGGGTCAACCTGGGCGACAGACACCACCTGCCTAGCCATTGCTAAGCAGCCTCTCTGTGCTCTCGGCCATGACTCTGGTGAGTGTAGTAGTGGTTGACGGCCTTCATATTACTACAGTGTTCTGGTTCGCATAATGGGTGCTTCCCTACTTCATGAAAGTGGCCGGACGCGGGACGCGGGACGCGGGACGGGGGGACGGGGGACGCGGGACGCGGGAGGGACGGACAGAGCCCCGAGCATAAGATGCTTCGCATCTAAAACCATCTGCGAATGTCATGTACTGGGAGGAGTCTCCTCAACGCATGTAATATTATGTGGCAGAACAATGCAATCGCTCCGGACGTCGAAACATGTGAATTACGAAACGAGTGGATGGTTTAAAGCTGCCCTTCCATTAGAAAGCGCTCAGGCATAATTAATCATTATAACCAGTAACTACATCAACAAAGTGTGCGTGCAGGTGCGCGCGGCACTTTACAGACGCGTAGTAGGTATACTTCGCCAACTTGCCCATGAAGAATTATGGCGTAGTGTGCACTTCGCACCCGTAGTTGCAGTAGGAATTCTAGGATAGTTTCAAAATGCCAATGTTAAGCGCACAGACGTTCCTTTCCTTGCGGCACGATTGAGGTGTTCACCGAGAAGCGAGGCCAGGCTACAGGTTGAGGAGGCGATGCGGGCGGGGCCCGACCACGCCATCGCGTTCGACTCTTGAAGGCGAAGCTCAAGCGTCCTTTAAGTTCTTTATCACTGCGAACGCATCTACTGCAAGAAGTCTCGCCAGCTTTCATAGCGTTGCACCGTATGTATAAAACGGAGTACAGCGTTCAATAGAGTCGTGGTGCTCTTTCGTCTCGCAATGACAGGCATGTCTTGTAGCGCTTGCTCACGCGGAAGACGCCGCTCCGTTTGCCTGGAGGCTTATGGCGCGTTCACACTAAGACATTTGAAGTTGAAGTTTGAAGTTTATTTCATTATTTTTTATGGTACATGCATTTACACTTTTAGGGACCCAACAAAGTTGTTAAAGGGTCCCTAACGCCATTATAACATGAAGAACTCTAAATGGCAACAGCGTGAGAAGGGAATATTTAGTTATCAAAAACTCAAGAAAACATAGATATCAAGGCAGAATATGGTTTCATAGACAATGGTCACCGTTACTATTTGGCGGCGAGAGTGCGCGGAATCCGCTTTGGCAGCATCGAGATCCGCCGGAAAAGCCCTCACCGCGCTTATCGGTCCCGCACCGATATTTGCGGCAGCTGTCTCCGCATTCTCTCATCGCGAACCAGCTGGAGCGCGAGTCGAACATTCGTAAAATGGCGGCGCGCTTGCGATATTGCAGTCGTCGAAGCCCGCAACGACGTATGAGTCTTTCGCAATCATCCTGTAGTTCTCGGAAAGAGTCAAGTAAAACACAATGACTGTTGTCACGAGTAGCATTATTACTCTTTGCGATATATATGCGATGTCGCGTTATCGCAGAATTAGTAGCATTATCTCGGCGCGAGCAAGCTTCTCGTGTTTTGGAAACCAGGATGGACCAGCCACCACTGCTTGCGTCTTTATTTTTCTTCGGCGAATGCATATTTCTACTTGTCACACATCGCTGAAAAAGTTGTTTTCCAGCATAATATAATAACTGTTGCGGTTTAACGTCCCAAAACCGCGATATGATTACGAGAGACTCCGTAGTGGAGGGCTCCGGAAATTTTGACCATCCAGGGTTCTTAAGCGTGCCCTAAATCTAAGCACACGGGCCTCAAGCATTTCCGCCTCCATCGAAAATGCGGTCGCCGCGGCCGGGATCCGATCCCGCGACCAGCGGGTTAGCAGTCGAGCAACATAACCACTAGACAACAGTGGCGGGTGTTGCTTTCCGTCAAGCACAGCACTTCGACGACTCTGCACCTGTTTCTGTGCTTCGCCATAACAAACTCATGACTGTCTTTTCCGCAACATAAACACGGACAAGAAGAAATAGACACACCGGGTGTCTATCTCTTCTTGCCCGTGTTTATGTAGCGCAAAAAGCAGTCATGAATCAGTACCAACTCGCCCAGCTGTCAATACTAAACGCGAACTCAACACAGGGCGCGAGCTCGATGTCAGCGCTTCCTTCGCACGAAGGAATGCTGACATCGAAACGCCCTAGTTTCGGTGGTGTGGTTGTGAACGGCGCAGGATTTCGGTAGCAATGAGAATTCCGCTTGCAGTAGACGGCGGATTCTCCAGTGGGTGACAATGTGGTTGCATCTCTCTCTGTCCAGTGGGAACGTGCCATTATAGAACGAGCGATTGAACAGACGCTTTCGTGTGTGCTGTTGCTGTTGTGCCACAACAGTCGCGCTGAGAAGAATTTCTTTTCTCGTGAGCAATCATTCGTGCGGCGTTATCTACGATCATTAATGATAATTTGTGGGGTTCTAAACGCGAAAACCGCGATATGATCATGAAGGATGCCATAGTGGCGGGCTCCGGAAATTTCGACCAGCTGAAGTTCTTTAATGTGTAGCTGCATCTAAATTCTCAAATGTCCAGCACTTCGCCTCCAACGTAATGCGACATCCGCGGCCACCATCGAAATCGCGAACTTCGGGTATGCACAATGTGCAGCAGTGTCGAATCAAAGCTCCCATTTCTTGTTATTCCTGTAGGTGCAGATGGAAGTGTTATGTATGATAACCTGCTTGTTTTTAAGCAGAATGTATTCTTCATTTTAGCCTGTTTCCACAAACATTATATATCTGGGTAGGTGGGTGTCCGATGCCAATGTGCAATTTCTAATCTAAATAGACAGTTCATACGTAACACAGCACAATTGTAATGAGGCCAAGGAAGGCACAGGACAGAGTGCTGACTTCAAGCAACGGTTTATTCTTTGGTGAGCTCGCTTATTTATGGAAAACCGTCAATATCAGACAAGATATCGCCCAAGAGAGGGGAACAAGAGAACTTAGAAGCCCTATGCACAAACACGTGCACCAATGCGTCATCCTCTCCAGAATATTACACTCATCGCCTGCGTAATGACAGAAATTCATGTTCTTTTTTTTAACATCGAAGCTGTTTAAGCTAGCCGTAATTTTTGCGGCCTATCAAAAAACTATCGTCATCATAAACGGGTATGTCCCACAGAAATTGGGTAAATCCCACTATTCACCACTGGTCCAATAAAAATGAAAAAGTCAACACTTAGCCCAACAGCAAATGACCCCGAGTGCGTACAACGAGAGAATGCTAGGGAACGGGAAAGGCAACGGCGGCTGCGAGAAGACCCCGAAGTGATGGAAGACGTACGCCAACCACGACGTGCACGTAGATCTATGGGAGGTGCGAACGCTCGGTTTCAACGCGAGTTTCTGCCTCTGGAGTTTGGACATCCGTGTCGTGTCCGTGACTGTCTGTGATTTAACTCGAACCTCTCTGCGCTGAGAATCAACGTAGAAACATCCTAACATCATCTATGTAAAGTCTAGCAACGACCTAGAAGCTACCTAGAAACAGCCTGCATCTTCTAGCTAAGGCCTAGAATCAACGTGGAAGCAACCAGATTGGTCTTGAGAATCGTCCAGTTTTGCTGTTTCAAAAGCCTTGCTCGGCTCAGTGCAAGCCTGGTCATTTTTTTTTTTTTGCTTACAGGATCGAGGGAGTGCTTTCGCGAATGTTACTTACAGAATGTTACTGAATGTTGCTTACGGAATGTTGCTGATGTCGAAATAGACACCAAGAAAAAACGAAAGTAGAAAACAAGGAAGACGATAAGAAGCAAGACATTTGCTGGGGTGCTGACCCGAAGCACGCGGGTTCACTCCTAGCCGTGGCGGTCGCATTTCCATCATCATCATCATCAGCCTGTCTGATGATGATGCATTTCCAATGGAGTCGCATTTCCAATGGAGACGAAAATACTAGAGGCCCGTGTATTGTGCGATGTCAGTGCAATTTAAAAAACCGCAAATGTTCGAAATTTCCGGATCCCTCCACTACAGCATGTCTCATAGTCATATCGTGGTTTTGGGTTGTAAAACCCCGGAAGTTGTTGTCAAGAAATAGGAGCGCATAATTTCCGCTGATGCCGGGTAGCGTGACTGATATCCAGTTACGCACTTCCGCTCTTGTATGCTATCGCACTTTCCACATCGGGTCTTTTAATCTACTCCCTGTTCCTACTTCCGCCCTCTTGATAAGGACCTAATTTCCACACGGAAACGAACAAAATAAGGTCGCGAACAAAAAGATGAAATGAGAAAGTTGCAAGCGAATAAAAAGTCAAAAACACGACGCGGAAGTTCAAAATGAGTAACAAAACATGAAACAGTTCCTTAATTTAGTGTTAATGCAATGATTGAGTTTGATTAGCCGTTCTTTGTTTTGTAGGATTTTTTTTTATTTCCAGTTCTGCCCTATAAAAATTTGACGTAGCACTTGGCATTGTTATTCCAAAACCGCTAAGCTACTGGGTGGGTTAGCGGTTATAAGAAATTCGTAAACAAAGGGTGTATGCTGGAGCCAGCACACATCCCCTGTTTGCGAATTTCTCATCGCCAGCTTCCATCTTCCCCTTCCTGCCTTTCGTCTGGGTGGGTTGGAGAAACATTGACTGGTATCGCTCCTGTACAGAGGTACTTCACTTACTTATTTATTTTTGCTGTCAAGTGGGCTTATTTCGATCGAGAAAATGTTAAAGCGAGTTGTTTGTTACTTCATTGTCACATCCATAATATTGACACACCCGGCCTACCGTCACATGTTTACAGATCGAAAAAAAAAAAAAACTCACAGAGTTCTTTGTGCATTCACTGAAGACGACTCAAAGGCGCAAGCCATTTTTTTTCTCTCCTTGGTCGATGTATTGGTCCTGCCCAGCCACGCTTCGAAAGCTTTCTGCACCTAACGTGGTTATGCATTGCCTCCGCGATCGGAGGCACCTGATCTGGTTTTGCACTGCCTCCGTGATCGGCCCACCTCTGAGCCGGCTATGACGTCATTTGAGGACGTCATCGTGTGACGTCACGTCACGCCACTGGGACGTCATCACTGCGACGTGATGATGATGATGACGTCGCATTTGTGTATTTCTGACGTCATGATGACGTCACTGCGTGAATATTTTTTTTTTGCATCACTCGTGTTCACGCCGCCGACGCGGGACGTTGGTCGATTTTCGCGTTTGATGAAGCGTCTAAAGGCCTGACCACACGTACGCGTTGCAGCGTGTCAGCGCGTGGCTTTTTGACGCGGCGTTGCGCCCTCTCCCAACAGAGGGAGAGGGCGCGCAGCTTCGTGTAGCCGCGCGCCCTCTCTTTAAATAGGGAGAGAGCGTAACGCCGCGTCATAAAGCCACGCGCTGACACGCTGCAACGCGTACGTGTGGTCAGGCCTTTAGGCTTTGGCCGTTAAAGAAAGAAAATTAAGGCAGCTTCGCCCTAGCGGTGCCAAGCCTGAAGGAAGTGCGGAGCTGGGCAG
>JALIZH010018557.1:0-30835 GCA_030522465.1 Rhipicephalus appendiculatus
AACGATTTCGTAGTTTAAAGCCGGCCACCCTTACAAACGGCACACACCATACTGCGCGCATTCCCTTAACACCAGGTAGTGGGTGCATAGCAAGTATGCACTAAGTGGTTGAAACAGGCACTCGGGACAGGATATCGCTATCGCCTTCAACTCTTAAAGGCGAAGATTAAGGTATGAGGCCAAGTGAAAAAAAGTGACTTTTTTTTCAAAATGTCAGTTTTTGGTTTTTGAGCATGGTAAACGCGCAATTTATTGCCCGTCATTTTGCTGCAACAAGTTTCTGTCTACGCCGCTTTTTTCAAAAGATACGAGCAAAAATGTGATACCAACCATCACATACGAAACCGAAACTGAAATGCCGTTCACAAGATTAACTAGATATCACAAGATTAACTAGATATGTAGTATTTTGTTGGTTATTTAGCAATCATATCAAGTGCGAACTGTAATAATGCTCTAAAAGCTTTGTCAACACATCATTTTGCTACATAAAAGTCATAAACTTCTCATCACGGGTAAGCGTAACGTGGTACATGTGTTGATCACACTCAAGGACACGTACGTGAGCCTGTAAACCATCAAATTTGCTTTGTTTGACGCTGTGTGTCATTTCAATAGTGGACACAAGAGCACATTTCATGTTTCGAGCAAATTCGGATCGATCCAGGCCTCTACACTGCAAAAGCTTGCCTCACAAATGATCAGCACCGCAGCGCGAAAGCGTCCCGTCATGGCACTGATGCTGCATTGCAAGCTAGAAAAAACAAATTAAGAATTGCCACTCGAGCAAACGCTCACAATAGTAAGGTCCACGATGGAACTGGCTACGTATATTGAGAATTTTAGCGCTCTTGATCATCTTGTGTAAGCGCTGCACCTGTTTCAAATCTATTTTGTTGATTTTCTCAGAACTTATATTTCTGGTATTTTTCCGTACGCGAACAGTCATAACTGTTTTGCTAATAAACATTTTTGATTAAAACTTGGCACACTTCCTTGTCAACTTAGGAGGCGTGCAATGAACCTCAATAAGCAAAATCATGCAACAAGTTTTAATATGGCTGCCTGTTATACGAAGGTGCCCCCCAGTGCAAGTGCATACTTTTTGGGTTATTTTGTTACTATGTTTTTAATATTCATCAGATCTCATTTGTTTTGGTTCATTGCACAGGCCAAAGCCTTTTTCATGTGCCTGCAAAAAAATAAATCTTTTTTATTGAACAGAATTTGAGTTAGGAGTGTTCGCGTAAGGCCTACTTTTAATGACATTTTTAATTATGAAAAATTAACAAAAAATAGTACTTGCTTTAAAATGCTCACATGTGCCTAAAAAGATGTGTTTTATATTGTAGGCTAATAATATTTAGTGATTATCGCTTTTTAAAAATTTTTTCCGACACTTGGCCTCATACCTTAAGGGTCCCCCAAATTTTTTAACGTGGCATTTTAACACGTTAGCGTTAAAGAGCTCGTTTCGCAGAAATTCCGGCGTCGGTGTCGGCGTCGTTGGTTGTGAGCGAAAAATCATCATCTTGTCGTGACCGAAAAATCGAGAAAATGCATATAAAATAAATAATAAAAATTTTCGGGTGCGAGTATGGATCGAACCCGGGCTGTCTGTGTGGCAAACAGGTGTTCCACCACACAGCCACGCCTCTGCTTGGAAGTACAGTGAAAATAACTACCTCTGCTTAGAAATGCAGTGAAAATAACTTGCATGCTTCGCAAACGCAAGTGTCCTTTATATAGGCGTCGCAATATAACATGTAATATCCCTGGAATACTGCGTGGTACAAGCGTACATTGCCATCGGGCGTCAGAATGTGACAATCATAACGATTTCGTAGTTTACAGCCGGCCACCCATTACAAACGACACACACCTCACTGCGCGTATTCCCTTAACACCACGTAGTGGGTGCGTAGCAAGTATGCACTAAGTGGTTGAAGTAGGCACTCGGGACAGGATATCGCTATCGCGTACAACTCTTAAAAGGCTAAGATTAGGGTCCCCCCAATTTTAGGTGCGAAGCAGCTATTTGACTCACGTGTGTAACGCCGTACGTTACGTAAGTCCGTACGAATGCGCCGCAACGCGTTCCCCACGCCGTAGGTGTTGGAGCGTTGCCAAGTAGGTCACGCTCCCCTCGCACGCTTCCCTCGCAGGTGCGCGCTGACGTCACACTCTCTCTCTCACCTGCAGCATGCTCGCGGCAGCGCCCGCAGCTGCCGGCTGCTCCGCCCGCTCGCAACAACTCTGACCCGCCTCCAGTGTCTTTGCGTTTCAAACAAACGTTTACTCGAGTAAACGCTACAACGAGTTTCGCTTCAAACCGTTCTTCCAGCACCCGCGTCGACGCCCGTTTGAACCGGGTCAACGCCGTGTGCACCGCTGCTGCTTCGCGTCCCATCAGGGTTCCCTTCGGGGAGATGGTCCAAGTTTTTTTTATGGCGTTAATGCGTTCTTTATCACTTCTTTCACTAAAATATTTATTTATGGCACAGAGGCACCGCTGTTACAACGCTGTAGAGCCGTTTTGCGCTGAAGTATCCAGCGCCTCCCAGTAAAATGCTGCTCCAGCGTCCCACTATCCAGCGCGACACTGGGCCCATGATCCGGCATGGCACTGGACGCTGGTACCCAGTGGCGCTGGGTTTTGCAATAGGGATAGTCAGGCTAGTTCACCTTTAACAATGTAAAAAATACTTCGCTCTACGGCGCAATTCACCTGAACTTATTGGAAGTGAAAAGGAAAATATTAACAGCCACTGAAGGTGCTTTTTCTGCATCTTGTGTGGATTAATTGCATATGAAGAGCTTGCGCATGCCGTCAGCTGCTACAGAGACAACAGTTTTGTCAAGTTCACTTTTCCCACTGATTGAAGGCATAAATGTAATTGTTCGGGTCAAATGAAAGTCTCTAATGCCTTTTCTGTTCTTGCCGCTTGCGAGGTGGTGGTCCATTTCTAATTTTCCACATATGCGATGCAATCCTCCCTGTCTTCTCTTTATCTTTCTCTCTCTCCACATATGCAATCAGCGCTGCATGAGTGGCAGTTGATGCACAGGGGACCTTTCTAAGTGATTGATAGCCATCCTGTGTAATTTCGATCAGCTTCATATATGGCGAAATATTTTTTACAATGTTTTCCTCTAATGAAAACGGCGCGACGGAAAGACTGGAAACACATGAACAGTCCTTTAGTCTCTTTCTGTCACGCCGTTCTCATAATTGGGAATCCATACTAACTTGTCCAACTACCAGTCCTACTTTCGCTTTCTTTCTCTCAAAGGCTGCCGGTTCAAAATGTATGAGACATGCAGACACAGTACGCTAAATTCACGCGGTGAGGGTGAACTTGGCACGTTTTCGTGTGCATTACACGACAAAATTTCTCTTTGTTTCATAGAGCAGCAATCACTCACGGCGCTCATGATGATACCTGCGTGTATGTTAAACACTTACGACGACGAAGTTTCAAAAGCATGTCATGGCGCTAGCAAACACGCACGAGGAAGACACAACGGAACGCTTGTGTCTTCCTCGAACGATTCCCACAACTGATGTAAATTTCTCTGGCATTTATTCAGAGTTGTGAGTTGAAATGGACAGCAAATAAAGTACACAGCTATGTATATCATAAGCCATCGCTTAACCACCGTGCGCCGGCCTTACACAGTTGCATATATTTGTATTTTTTAAATACGGTTGTGTTTGTGAATATCTAGAAATATTAAAATGAAGTACCTTTTCCTTGCAGGAAGACGTGTCTCAGAATAGCGCTTGTTGAAGAGCGTTTAGGGGGGACCCCAGGTGTGCGTCACTACTCGAATAGTGACATTTGCACACGTTTCGACTTGGTCGCAGGTGACGCTCGTCTGAGATGGATTGATCACGACACCACTGTTGCACGTCAAGTCACTTCTGCTGTTGGTGCTTTCGTCGACGACCTCTATGGTGTAGTAGTCGAAGCAAGCTTGAGGCCGTCTCCATGCAAGGACGAAGGTGTCTGCTCCAGTGGTACCTAGTTGCAAGTTTGTCGCCTCAGGTGGCACTGCATCAACACAAAATAGTGGACAGCTCTGTTGTGAAAGGTGACACTTTCTAAAGTCCTAAACGAGCCAAAACGAAACCTGTGCCTCTCACTGAAAATAAAGAAAAAAAATGCATTTCCTTTACCACAGCATTAGTCTTGCCCACAGATCCAAATAGAATCATATTTGTTATTTCGAAACATTCAATTGCAAATGGCCGTTGTTGCTAGCGTATGTCAAAAAGAAACTGGAAGAAATACGCACTAAATCACACAATAGGTGGCACAGCGCAGCAAGGGCTTGTCGGCACTCGCTCAGCAACCTATGTATCTAACTCTATATTTCTCTATAAAACAGGCGGGCATTCTCTGTTTCCCCTTCAGTTCTCTCTTTCTCTGTCCCTCTATTTTTCTATCTTCTCTCTGTTTTTTCTCTTTTTTTTTGTCGGTGTTTACTTCTACTTCTTTGTCTCTCACTCTCTTTTTCTTTCTATTTCTTTCTCATTCAATGTTTATTTCTCTTTCGTTGGTAGTAGAAGACTAGTTTGTTCGCCATTTTTGTGCTAGCAAGAGAGGCCTAACGCTGCCGGTTTCGGGTTATTTGGCCGATTTCGGGGGCTATTTGGATTCCGTGGCCACGAATCTCATTCCCACGCACTTAGCGCGAGTGACCTGCTCGACACATCACGGGCGAATGTCTTTGTATTGTGTACGGCTTATGCGGTGTCCTTTGCAAAGATTTCTGCATGTTGTCACCAGAGGCCCCAGGGTCTCTCGCGCAGCCTGACGCGAGGGCCATAGGACTAGGCTGTGAACATTCAGGCAGTGGCAAGGCAAAAGGTAGCCAGAGAATCTGCCTGCTTCGCTGCAAATGTCGTCGAAAGACGATAGTCTTGTACTACTATGTTTTGCCTTGCCTCAGACAGGGCCTACTCTATGTTGGATCGGCCACACCTGGCTGGCATTAATAAAATAGAGGCGCTGCGCGAGATATGGACGCCATCGAAAAAAAAATTACACCATCTCCCGCTAAAGGGAACCATGTGTAGATGTGAAGCAGCGGGCGCTAACGCTTACACTGGCGGCGGCGTTGACGCTGGCGCTCATCGCAGCGTTGCGCAGGAGAGAAAACTGGGGAGGCGCAAAGCAGGCAGTGATGGAGCAGTTTTTCCTACTAGAACATGCCAATCGCTCCTAATGGGCAATGAGAGACAGAAGACTCCGACTGGACACAGAGACCCGCACTCCGCTTTTAGTTAACGCGCACGCTGCGAATTTTTATTGTTCAACAACGCACAGGAGAAATCTCCCACCGGCACCACCTTGGAGGTCAAGATCCATTGCTATATATACGGGATGGCCAGTGAACGGTTGTGCAGCGCGAGCAGTCGGTTTTTTCAACCAAGAAACTCGCTAGCAGACGCTGCCTGCGTCGGCGTCGCGAGGCGAGAGAGGGAGGAGCGTAGGAGAGGAGAGAGAGGGGGGTGACACGCATGCGCAGTGGGGAGTGTGAACGCCGTGGGCAGGGATGCGTAGAGGAGAGAGGGGGGGAGCGTAGGAGAGGAGAGAGAGGGGGGACGCGCATACGCAGGGGGGAGTTAGACGCCGCGGGCAGGGATGGAGAGAGGGGGGAGTGTAAGAGGGGAGAGAGGGAAGGGAGGCGCATGCGCAGTGTGGGTGTGGTTGCCGCGGGGAGGGATGCCTAGAGGAGAGAGAGAGGGAGAGGAGGTTTTTTATTTTTATTTTTTTAACTGTTTGCGCATGCGCAGTAAGGGTGGGCACGCGGCACACCACCACCACCACCACCACCACCACCACCACCACCACCACCGGATTAAGCTTCGCCATAAGATGCTTCACATCTAAAACATGAGCTTGTGCTGAACCAAGGGCCACTGCCAGCGGCAGCATCTTCTCGTCGGCACATGGCTTTTTCGTGCAGAGCGTCGCAGCTCGTGCACAGCATCGCATTTTCAGCGCAGCCTAAAAACACTAGGGTCTTTTTTAATTACGTATCTATGTATTTTCTAATAAAGAAACACACGTCCTGATACCTACATATTAATGTTGCTCCTCAGGTATGCGTAGTATTTGCTGTTTGATTGAATATGTTCACAAGTATGAACGCAAACACCAGTTCAAGATGGCTGGGCGTTCAGAAAGTGGTCAAACTTTGGCCGAGTGGCTGAATCAGGGGACGTCGGACAGACAGCCAGACTAAAAATGCGAATGCATTTCGCGCGCGCTTCACTCCATTTATATATGGTGGTTGTGGTTTGAAGAAGGAAAAGGCGCCTAATTTCTGCAGCCCGGTCGGGGAGCACGGCGCAGCGCCTTTTTTTTTGCTTTTTCTTGTTTTTTTAATTTTTTTTATTTATTTTTTTTAGTTTTTTTTTTCATATATAGCTCCGCCGCAGACCGCTTTTAGTTAACGCGCACGCTGCGAATTTTTATTGTTCAACAACGCACAGGAGAAATTTCCCACTGGCACCACCTTGGAGGTCAAGATTCATTGCCATATATACGGGGTGGCCAGTGAACGGTTGTGCAGCGCGAGCAGTCGGTTTTTAGATGTGAAGCATCTTATGGCGAAGCTTAATCCGGTGGTGGTGGTGTGCCGCGTGCCCACCCTTACTGCGCATGCGCAAACAGTTAAAGAAAAAAATAAAAATAAAAAACCCTCCTCTCCCCTCTCTCTCTCCTCTAGGCATCCCTCCCCACGGCAACCACACCCTCACTGCGCATGCGCCTCCCTTCCCTCTCTCCCCTCTTACACTCCCCCCTCTCTCCATCCCTGCCCGCGGCGTCTAACTCCCCCTGCGCATGCGCGTCCCCCCTCTCTCCTACGCTCCCCCCTCTCTCCTCTACGCATCCCTGCCCACGGCGTTCACACCCCACTGCGCATGCGTGTCACCCCCTCTCTCTCCTCTCCTCCGCTTCCCCCTCTCTCGCCTCGCGACGCCGACGCAGGCAGCGTCTGCTAGCGAGTTTCTTGGTTGAAAAAACCGACTGCTCGCGCTGCACAACCGTTCACTGGCCATCCCGTATATATGGCAATGGATCTTGACCTCCAAGGTGGTGCCGGTGGAATATTTCTCCTGTGCGTTGTTGAACAATAAAAATTCGCAGCGTGCACGTTGACTAAAAGCGGAGTGCGGGTCTCTGTGTCCAGTCGGAGTCTTCTGTCTCGCATTGCCAATTAGCAGCGATTGGCATGTTCCAGTAGGAAACACTGCTCCATCACTGCCTGCTTTGCGCCTCCCCAGTTTTCTCTCCTGCGCAACGCTGCGATGAGCGCAAGCGTCAACGCCGCCGCCAGTGTAAGCGTTAGCGCCCGCTGCTTCACAGCTACACATGGTTCCCTTTAGCGGGAGATGGTGTAATTTTTTTCAACCAAGAAACTCGCTAGCAGACGCTGCCTGTGTCGGCGTCGCCAGGCGAGAGAGGGAGAGGGGGGGAGCGTAGGAGAGGAGAGAGAGGTGGGGTGCGCATGCGCAGTGGGAGTGTGGACGCTGCGGGCAGAGATGCCTAGAGAAGAGAGGGGGAGCGTAGGAGAGAAGAAGAGAGGTGGGACGCGCATGCGCAGTGGGGAGTGTGGACGGCGCGGGCAGGGATGCCTAGAGGAGAGAGGGGGGAGCGTAGCAGGGGAGAGAGAGGAGGGGAGGCGCATGCGCAGTGAGGGGTGTGGTTGCCGCGAGGAGGGATGCCCAGAGGAGAGAGAGGGAGAGAGGAGGTTTTTTATCTTTATTTTTTTTTGAAGGGTTTGCGCATGCGCAGTAAGGGCGGTCACGCCGTACACCACCACCACCGGATTAAGCTTCGCCATAAGATGCTTCACATCTAACACCTGCCGGCGCGCACACCTCCTCAACCTATCCTCCCTCCTCCTCCTCCGCGGACAACGCCAACGCCGCACAACGCCAGCGCCGGATGCCTGACATAGCCCGACTATGAAATGCATTCGCATTTAAAATTTTTGCGTTCAAGTATCCGAAGAAAGACTATCGTCTTTAAAAAAATGACTGCCGACCCACGAATTGAATGCCGATGATTGGGCGAAGCAGTGTGCATCGGATCGTGAATCGTGGCCTTCTATTTCGTCCTGGTTAACAGCCTTTTATTTTGTTCTTGTTAACCTTTTGTTCTGTCCTGTGATTTGATTGATGGGTGGTTAGATGTCCCTGTTTGTACGGTGTCGTGGTCTTTTATTTTGTTTGTTTATAGATGCGAAGCATCTTATGAACAATTTCTGTCCCCCCATTATCTGCCGGGGCCAGATGACGATGACGTTAACGCTGCCATCACGGCACAGCACATGCAAGGTAACCATTATACGCCATGACGATGACGATGACGCTGATGACGATGAAGAATAAGTGCGTTTCAGACCACACATTCTCTTTCTGCCATCACGGCAAAGCACATGCAAGGTACCCACTATACGTTATGACGATGGCGATGACGCTGATGACGATAAAGAATAAGCGCGTTGCAGACCACAAATTTTCTTTCTGCCATGGATGAAAACGATCGTCAACACGCTCTCGCTCACGAAAGGCAATGCGGCAACGCCGACCACAACAACGGCAAAAACGCATGTGTACTGTACACACGCGTTGTCACGCATTTACATGCGCGAGTGGGCAATGTCTCGGGTGATTTACGGTAAGAACGATCGCGAGTGCTTCGCATACTACTCAGGGTTCCCTTACGGGGCGGGGAGATGTGTGCGATTTTTTTAAACCATATGCGTGCTATGTACGCTCTGTAGACGGTATTGTGCGCACATGTTTCGCACCTGCGCTTCGACTAGAGATTACAATGAGCCTCGGCGACAACGGTTTTCGTTCGACCCTAAGGTGCTTCACCCCTAAAAGGATAATTTAAAAGAGAACAACCCATGAACAAAACATGCGAACAAAGCAGCAGCTTTCGACGCGAGATGCACCGGCCTTGTATAAGCGCCGAGACGCTAGGAGGAGGAGTGCGCAGTTCTGCTGTTCAGACGCGTGCAGCGTCTCTGAAGGACGCGTTCAGTTCTGTTAGAGAGACGCCAGCAAGAGAGTGAGATCACTGCACAAGGGGTAGCGCGTTCTGCACACTACTGCAACTCGGTTCTGGGGCACTTTCCGAGGTAGTCGGGCTCGGGGTCCAGCCGGTGGGAGCCTTTACGGTGGTGGGTCGCACAGCTTTCATAACAATGTGTTTAAAGTCGGCGCCACTCACGAGTCTGTTCACCGGGAAGGTGCGTTTGCGGATTACTATATTTTTGGAAGTCCCGTTGTTGGTTTTTTAAGCTGCTGCATGAGTACGTCGGTGGTTCGTCGACAAATCTCGTCGGCACTCGGATGTTAAATACGCGATGTAGCTGATTATGGTTTCCCTGCAGACCCATAGGGGCGGGACACAGCACGGTGGCGTGATCTCCTCCTCAGCCATAACTTTTACGCTAGCCTTAGAGATGTGTACAGATTCGCGATAGCCATAGCATGGCTTATTTCGTAGGTCAAGTCACCTTAAAGAATAGAAATGTTCTTGCTGTGACTTAAATTTTGCTTAGTTATAGTGCGCTGCAATGAAGAACATGCCGATGAGTGACTAGCGCTACACAGTCGGCGATGGCGCTAGTCTGAGCTGCCTGGACGGAACCCGCGTTCCCGGTCATCAGCAGTGATCGTGTTCCTCGGGTTTTCCAAGATCCGTGTTCCTAGGTCAAGTGTTTCCTTGGCGACCGCGCATTCCGGTGTGACCGAGCCGTGTCCTTAGTCGGTCACTGCGCTAGACAATGGCCGTGATCATTCCAGCGCCGGCCTCCGTCCTGACGCAGCCTGGTGAGCAGGCCCGTAGCGGGGGGGGGGGGTGCTCGAGGCCCGGGCCCCCGAAATCCGGATGGAGGGGTGTGTTTTACCGAGGATAGATAATGAAAATAGGCGTTTTTCAAGGTTTGCAATGGGTGCCCCCCTCCCCCCCCCGAAAAAAATTCCTGGCTACGGGCCTGCTGGGGAGTGATTCTCGATGGGTCCACCTAGTACGCTATCTATTTTGGCGGAACACCTTCAATTACTCGAAAAAACGTCCAGTCGTGATCTCATTTCGTTTTTAACCACATCGTGAAACTCATCCTTCCAGCAAATTTTCAGCGTAAAGAGAAAGAACGTCAACGAAATATATAGTAACAGGGCACATAAACAAACATGACAAGCCTAAACTTGCGTATGAACGTGTTCAGGTGTTTAAGAACGATGCAGAAAATGCATACCGACCTTCCAAGTGCGTCAGGCGAACGGCCGCGTTAAACGTAGCTCAAGGACGAACGTGATTAGAGTATATGCACGGCCGCTCAGATGTGCGCCCAAAAGCGGATCTCTGGGGGGCAGGAATCGTTGCTCTGAAACACATTCCGCCTTTCTGATTTCTGTCAAGAGTTGTGAAAGCTTCGTGATGTCAAAATGACGTTGCGGAAGAAAGACCGGGAATAGGGGGTGCGCTGCTTGCCGAGCTCCAGCCGGAGTGGATAGTCCATTAGGTGGACCCGTCGAGCATCGCGCCCCAGGACCTACGGTGACAGCGTCGTTGTGCGGACCGACGTGAGTGGGTGTGTGTCGTTGCTATGCCGATATACATTACGGGCTATGGGCACACTGCGCTTCTAACTCTCCGCTGACGGGAACGCCTCTAGCGGCGGCGCGCACGTCCATGGGGTATTAACAGAAGTTTTCGAACGCCGCAGCCGGTAGCAACATTCGTGCCAGCTCCTTCGTCTTTGTCCGTACTTTTGCAAAACATTTCTTCTTCGACGGTCGTTCCATGGTTCAGCGTTGCAGCAACAAGATTTCTTGTGTCGTGGGTTGCAACAATACCTAGAGCAATTCACCTGAAACAAAGTTTTACCACTTGCCGAAGGATCACTGAGAGAAGCAGAGACGCGAATGTTGTGTGAAACTTGTTCGCCGTGAAAATAACACCTTTTGTCATTTTATTCGGGGCAGGGTGTTGCGTTTATTTCATGGGAGAAGCACCCATGGAATGAAACATTGTTTCAAACCTGCCTTAATTCTGATACATCCTTTAGTCATTGTCTCTCAATGGCGATGTATTTCTTACACGCTGAAATGGTATCTCGAAGACATTGATTATTTCTCGTTGTTATTTTACGCGCAGCATTGATAGAGCAGACTGGGGGCCCACAGAAAATAGCAGAATTTGTAGGGGGGAATTTCATGGGCAATGTTAAAGTCACTGAACAGGAGCACCCAATGATTTTTTGATCCCCTTGCGAGAACACTAGAATAGCTCGCTGATATGAATGCTATGGAACTTGCGGTAACATTCATGCGTGTTTTGCAGGTTGGTTAGGCTTGACAGCGATGAATATTCCTTTCGTTCAAGGCGTATTAGATTCACGGTTTATATTTTTAGGGCTGATGCACGTGCTTTGGGATTGTCATGCTCATATGGTATTTTGGTTAACTTTAAATAACAAAAAAACGTCGTGCAAAAATCAGTTTTCTATATCTCGACGGTGTTTTCGTTTTACTGTGGTTGTGACTGACTCTCGCGTGACTCTCGCGTGGCATGTTTTTGATTCGCTTTCGAATCGTTGCAGCTACACTACCACTGCCGCAGCGTGCTTGAACTTGCCGGCTATGCCTGCCCTGCATATGCACGTCGCATCAATGACGCATCTGTTTCGAGAGAGCTTCAAAACAAGGAAACAGAATGAAATAAAACGGCGCCATTGAATTAAAAAAATCCATGTATATCCACGAAGTCAATGATGATGAGTGGGCGAGACACGCGGATCGTTCGGCAACAGTGAATCGATTCACATACACACATCTGTTTCGACTATATCAACGGTTTCCTAGCCACCATTACAGCGGACAGTGAGCATCGTCGACAAAGCTAGGGCCTCAGATCTATAATGTCTACGTTGAAATGGCCGAATAGTATAAAGGCTTTGTGCTTCTAGGTGTTTCACATTGTTCTGTCACAATTATGATTGATATTATCTATTGTTGAACCTTTTTTCGTCATATGCTTTAATTAGTGCCTAAATGTGGGTGTTTGTACGGAGTCATGGCCTTTTATTTTGTTCTGGTCAACAGCCTTTTAGTGTGCTGTGATATGCTTGTCTTAAGATGATTCGCCCCTAAAATGTGTACCTGTTGACAACTCGATAGCCTTCGACGGAGCGCTGATGCGCGTTTGGACACACACCGACTTCACCTCGCTTCCGTCCGCAGAGACAAGTTCTTTCTTGTGTACATGACCTGCCTCGTACAGAAGCTTGCCTTTATCATTGTTTGCTCCCTTGAAAAAATTATCCGAACCAACGACGGTTTGAAAACCAGCCAGAAGTTGCACAGGAACGGACGAAGACAACACCATGCTTTCACGAGCAGCCACGCGTGTGGTCTGGGAGTAAACGCTATCATCCCAGGGACGCGAAAATGGCCGCGTTGGCGCAGAGTGCCCATACGCTGGAGTGGAGTGTGTTTTACTCGTTTGTGTTTTTTGTGTAACTTGTCAATCAGTTCCGTCACGCATACACCTGAAAGGCTATATGTTCCCGTTAGGCCATCCCTGTGTGTGAGAGGCCTGAGCCTACAAGATCGTCACGCTTGACCAATCATTCACTGCAGCTGCATCAAGACACTTATTTTCCAAAGTGTTCCTCGTAAATTAGCGAAATTCTTGAACGATGCCCTTGCATTCGCTCTCGGCAAATACATAAAAGTAGCTCCATCTGAGCTCAGTTCTCGAGCACGAATTTTCAGACACTTTCAGACATATGCACCTTAGTTTAGGTGGAACTTCGATACTATACATTTGCTATATCGCTATCGCAACCATGTCACGCGTGGACAGATAGCAAGTAAATATTTTTGAACTGAGCCTTATTTAAGATGATTGATCATTCACAAAATCTCTTACCTAAGGCGGGAATCAGGATGTCGTGTAAAGAGATGCCATAGGAAGTGCGGGCAGGTGGTCCAGTGATATGAACGCGCACCGTGAACTTCACCTTGCTACAAGGCTGGAGCCCACTGCAAGTGACCTGTGTCTGTTCGGGATGGACGATGGAACCGTTGACACATGACCCCACGGTACCAGGTGTTATCCCCGTTTCATGGCTCTTAACACTGTTGACCTCAACCCAGTAGTAGTCGAAGTTGACTTTCGGTTTCGTCCATGCAGCAGTGAAGTTATTCGGGCCGACATTCACTAGACGCAAGTTGATCACATCAGGGGGAACTGCAACGAGAAAACACAAAATGTCAAAATATGGTATGACTAAACTCGAATTAAATGGGTTATCCGACAATATTCAAGAATGAAGCCTTGAAATAGCGGTTTGTTGCCAATATGTCATATATCAGGGCTCGGCAACCTTTTGAGGCGGTGGGCGAAGTTCCATGAAACTGACGCGGCGGAGGTCCGCACGTCAATGAGGGGGGGCTCAGAATTTTGCAGGCAAAAAGAACAAAAAAATAGGCGAATTATAATTGAAAATATTGTAAAAATCAAGGATAGAAATCACGTTTCTTCTAAGTTAAACTCGAAAACCCCATTTGAGGTCAAACACACCATGTAGGCCTTCAGGTAGGGAGTGACAACAAAAGGGGAGGGTTGGTGACGTCGTGGTGCGGGCCGCTAATACTTCCCCGCGAGCCGCAGGTTGCCGACCACTGTCAGCCCAGGCAGCACAGCACATTCCCCCAATATTGTTTATACGTTGGCAAACGATGGTCCAATGAAGGCCCAGTCACGCTACTACAAGACCGTTGTTGGCAGAGCCAGCCTATAAGGTTGCCTAACAATGATCCATCGTAGTTAGCCAAAACACAATATCGGTACCGCCATCGTACAAGGACGGCAACAAAGGGCCATCGTAGCCGGACAACATGCAATAATAGGCGCTTTTAGCTGACCGATTCTGCGGTCCGTTCCCGTTCCCCTCAAACGCTCAACGTTACCGGAGTGCAACGCCTGTAGTTAGTTTTAGCCAAGCGTCTTTCGGTCAACTCAAGCGCGACGCCATCACCGCATGAAACGCGTTTCAAACGCGCGGCGTTGAGGCAGCGCGTTCAGTGCATCACTACACAAACGCGGCGACGGTCCCGTCACACGCTCAGCGCTGACCGTCTGGCGCATGCGCAGTGGCCGCACCACCGGCTGGCTGAGCGGAGCGGGAGGCGAAATACGGTCAGCTAAAAGCGCCTATTGGCACCATCGTCGCAAAACGGCGGACACAAAGGCCCCTCATTCTCAGCCTACATAAAATGTTGGCTCAGCCATCCTATAAGGACCGCAACAATGGAATACTGTTCCCAGCCCTCGTACAATATTGGCAGTGCCGTTTCATAAAGATGGCAAAAACAACTCTCGTTGTCAGTCAACAAACAAAACTGGCCCTTCCATTAGTGCGTTGGCATTCTATTACTGTGCTGGCATTCGGTGTGGCAAAAACTACATGCCAAATTTTCGAACAAAATTAGTTTTACAAATGTTGAGCGATGTAAAATTAAATATGCACCAAATGCTCAGCTGTGTTTTCGAGCTGCTGGAAAGACTTTTATGAGAACGAAAACGCAAAACAGAATAATATTGAACTTTGAAATGCGTCTTAAAATATAACGTTAATTGTGTGATACAGCCAGCGTGTACACCGCAACATTAAAAAACAGCTAAAAACCCCTAAAACACTGCCTTTACATTCACTGACGCTGTATATAGCGTTGATGAGCCAATAGAGCAGAACAGAACTCGGGTTGGCTTTGCAATGGGCGCTTTGCGCTCGCTCGGGTTTTGCGCGCGCGCCCAGAAATTGTTCTGGTGGTTTTATTAGCGGCGAACAATCAAAACATTTTACGAGAATTTAGCCACACCGCGTATTTTTGGGTTTCATACACGACTGGTTGGATTACAGTATCGAAGCTTTTTCGAGTGCGCGCTACAGCGATGCGCTTTCCAAGACTAAAGTAACGCTTGATGAATTTCCAAATGAGCGATAGGCGTTCACTTCAAATAAATGTTCTCGATGTTCTGGAGGCCGGAGAAGCAGCGCGACGCCATGTTTTGCACAGAAAATTTACGTCCTCTCCTCCCAGCAGTGGGATAGCATGGTGGTTATAAAACACTTGCCACTTGAAGGCTTCTCCGCCCACGATGGTACGACAGTGGTTCCGTGCTTTCAATGTCTTTCAAACGAGGACCGCGGGTGGCAGGCCGGCGGCTATCCTTTCTTTGTTGGGGGTGGTTACTTCCCCTCATACGGGCTGCGGCATCGGTGACCACGCACCCTTCAGCATTCAGTCGGGAGTCATTGGGAAAAAACGTACTCGTATACCGCGACAGGATGACATTCTACGGCTATGCTACAGTGAAAAATCATCTGTCCCGTGCATCTTTGGACCTGAATGTTTTGACTTTTTGACAAGCCATCCGCATATGAGAGCCGATATGTTCTGACAACTCGCAGACTTTCTGCTTAATACTTTTGTTCGGATCGCGTTCAGTAAGTCGTTTTTTCCCCCTTCATTGCTTGTTATTTTCCGCGTTTGTCGTATGTGAAATATGTGCTTATTTTCTTTAGGTTTTTTAGTTTCTGAATACCCCTGTTGTGGGCTTTGTTGTGCGCGGTGAAGTTGGCTGGTCAAGTCCTCGCCCTCAGCGAAGTTCACAGCATTTGCGCGTGTTATTTTCTTCCTTTATCGCATTGTTGTGCACCACCTAAGCATCCGTTTTCCTTTGACCTTTCGCCGCTCGTTTCGCGTAAGGAAATTCTTGATTTGTAACACTCATATTTTGAATGGTTGTGAAGTTATCGCATTCTTTCAAGCTCTAGCAGCAGTGGCCGCTTAATAAATAAATAGGTCATGTACTTTCTGCTAGGTCAAGGCGGATATGAATGACAGTTGTATCGAACGCTCTTTAAAAAAGTTGTAGTACTTACTAAGCTGGTTTACTAACTACTTGTCACATGTTACTACCCTGTAAGTGTGGCTAGTAAAGTGGAGGTTAGTAACCGTTGCTACCCTCGTCATTACAAATGTGATTAGTACTGGTTACTACCCTTTTCGCTGCCAACTAGTAAAACACAGTAACCGTTACAACTCCCCCCCCCCCCAAGTAATAGTAACTGTGATCATTTAGCCTCACGAATCACGTTTTTATAATGGTCAATTTCGCAAGCATCGACATTGTGACATATCTTTGGGTAATTATTCACACAATATCATGACTGATAACAGCACACATACACCACAGTAAGCCTGCGTGACACGTGTAATTTCTAAGCAGTTGACGAAGTCTTTATAGCCCTACCTGTGGGGTTTGCAGCTGGTGCCGGTCAGCAGCGAGACCTTAGGATTAATAGTTTGGGTTAGCTAAGCTTATTAAGATCGCCTTAGTGAACTTGGATGGATTTCCGTGCTAGTAAATAGGTTGTAAAAAAGCTCATAATAATAACTTCTAAGATTTGTTTAACTCGTTCTTTTAGCAGGTGCATGGCAAGAAGTTGGTAGCGGTATGCAAGAAGTAGTAACCGTTACAAATTTTACACGTAGGTAGTAAAAAGGCAGCAAGAAGTTAGTCACTGTCGAAGAAAGCTAGTAATGGCTTCTGTTACTATTTGCTCGTGGTTACAAGCTTTTTTATAACTTTTTTAAGGGTGAATGCCTCTTCAAGTGGAGACGTTCATGTATTTTATTTTATACGACCCTTCGCTTTTCCCTCAATTTCTTTGGACCCTTCGGTGTACTGAGAACTCAAATAAGCCCTAAATGGGAAGAATGTTGGCTGCGTACATTTGTGAGGGGGTGCTTTTTCCGCGATTTGTAAAAAAAGATCATATTTCAAAATAATTAGTGTCCCTTCTATGAAGCTTTTATTTACAAGCTAGCGATCAGCAGAACAAAGCGCGATATGCAACATTATTTTCGAAACTGGCAGTATCTTTACCATATGTACTCTGTATACATTCGGAATAAACTTCTGTTTACTGCTGCGTACCTAAATGCAAAGCATGGGCAACATGCGTTCATTTACCTGCACAAAAATCAACCTCATGTTAAACTACGCATTCAGCGAAAAAAGTCTGAAAGATAATCGCGTAGCGAGCGAAAAGGCTCGCAAGAACCGGTGTTAAATGCTGGGAAAGAATAACGATGGCGCAGCCGTTGAAAAAGGCTGCCAAGAAATATTGGAGCTGCTAATATTTATACAATATCGGCGATACGTACGACGTACAACATTGGCTTAAGCCATCTCTCCTATTATTCGCAATATGGTGCACGGACAATATTGGCTACAGCCATGTTTGCCAACATTGGACATTCACTGGCTTCCATTACTGGACCAATGCACATTGAGGTGAAGCAAGACCCCAAAAGGCAACGTAGGACCAATATTTCTGCTACTGTTTGCCAACCTTGGGCCGACATTGGTTCAAGGTTGGTCCAATCTTAAATAAAGATAAAGCGACTTTGCACTAGGGGTTAAAAGACTGATGGTTTGCGGAGCTGGGCAGACGTGTTTGTTTCTCTTCGGTTTCCTTTTTCTTTCCTCCTCTTTTACTTTCTTTTTTGTCCTTTTCCGTTTATGTCTTTTTTCTCTACTTATTTGTATTTATTTGTTCCTCTCTCTTTATTTCTTTCTCTTTTTTTGCTCTTTCTATTTTCATCTTACTTTTTTCTCTTCTCTCTTTTCCTATTTCACATGCTTTCTCTTTTTTTGTTATTTTGATATGTGGTTTTGCCTGCGTTACGCCAAGCGTACTAGTTTTCTGCTGATGATAACTGATCATCATCAGGGCACTCGAAAAACATGAGGAAGAAGACTTTCCCTTGGCGCGAGAGTGTGCTCACTTGTCATCATCAAGGCCCTCCAAAAACAAGAGCAAGAAGGCTGCTCCTTGGCCATAGCACGCTCTGAATATGGTGCACATGGAGCGTTATCTCAAGTGACAACGACAGCATACGTCAGCCCGCGCCCTCTTAAGTGCTCCACAGTTAAAAGTGCGCTCGTCTTCAACTAGTTAAATACACCTTAGAATACAAGTGAGCAAAGTGTATAAGTGGTCTATAAATTTAGCATTATATGTGTTTTTTAAAGTGACTCGTGAAGCTCAAAAGAACAGGTCTCTATTACACTTTTCTAGTTATACCGAATACTGTTCATCATCATCATTATGAACCTGACTACGCCCAATTCAGGGCTAAGACCTCTTCTATGTTCCGCCAATCAACCCGGTCCTCTGCTTGCTGCTGCCACGTTATACCCGCAAACTTATCAATCTCATCAGCCCACCTAACTTTTTGTCACCCCTTAGCGCGTTTGCCTCGTCTTGAAATCCAGTCAGTTACCCTTAATAACACGCGGTTATACTGCTTACGCTCTACGTGTCCGGCCCACGTCCATTTCTTCTTTATGAATTCAACTGTGCTATCCTTAAAACGCGTTTGTTCCCTGACCCATTCTGCTCTCTTTTTGTCGCTTACAGTTGCGCCTATCATTTTGCTTTCTATTGCTCTCTGCGTCGTCAATTTAAGTTGAACACTCCTTGTAAGCCTCCAGGTTTCTGGTCCGTAGATAAATACCGGTAAGATTCATATACCTTGCTCTTGAGTTAGTGGTAGACTACTACTCATGATTTCAGATTGCTTGCCGAATGTGATTATCCTTATTTCTCGAGCTATTTCCTATCCTTATTCCTCGAGTTATTTCACTGCCATGGTTCGGGTCCGCGGTTACTACCTGTCCTCAGTAGACGTATTCATTTACAGATTCCAGTGTCTCGCAACCTATCGCAAAGCGCTGTTCTCTCCCGAGACTGTTGCTCATTACTTTGCTTTTATGAATATTAATTTTCAGACGTACTTTACTCTTTTCCTTGCCCAAATGAGTATTCATGAGTTGTAATCCATCCCCTTAGTTAGTTACCAATGCAATGCCATCAGCGAATTGCGTGTTACTAAGGTACTCTCCATCAACTAGTATCCCTATCTCTTCCCAGTTTAGGGCCCTGAAAACCTCCTGCAAAACACGCGATGATTAGCACCGGGGAGAACCTGTCTCCCCGCCTTACACCCTTCTTTATTGGGACACTGTCGCTTACTTTATGTCGGACTGTGGTGGCTGTGGATCCGCTGTACTTAATAAAATTAGATATATTTATTGTATATATTGTATTTATTGCATTCACAATGTATACATTGTAAATGAGCTCAAGAAATGTGAACTTTTGAGCAATTTACCTTACATTCAAGCATAAACCGCCTGTGAAAGGCGTGCCTCCATTTCCTCGATAGTATTGTTTTTATTTCGAAACACGTATGCTCGAATTAAAAACAGCGTTTAAAGGAGATACTAACTATATCTTGATGGAACCGAGAGGTGGTCATCCTAAATTTGCGAGTGCTGTTCACTCTCGAACTTCTATGAGCATCGGCCATAATATATTTGGAAGAGCAAGAGAAAAAAAAATTACTAGCCGTTCTGTCATGAGGAAATGGGGTCAAGCGGAGCTTGGCGTGTGAGTTCCTGATGGACTTGTATATTTTCTTTCTCTTTCTAAAGCATTGCACAATGCTCCCTCCTAATTTTTTTTCTTCCTCCATGCCGGGAAAGGCACCTTGACCCATGTGCTTTGCAGCGCATATTTTCTGTTGATACAGGCAACAAGGACAGTCATGCGCGAAACAATAAAATGCAGCCATGAAAGACAACAGCGTATCTTCGTCACGTGAAATGATTCAGCAAAGGCTGATTCCCGGCAAGTCCTTTATCAAAGAGAGCATGAATTATTGCAAAACCGCGCATACAAATTGCGTACGCATGCGACCAGCGCACCTTCGAGTGCATATTTGTGTACAAACCAAACGAACTTCAATCATTTCATTCTACGTTGCGACATGAATATTCGTAATTATCGGAGTTGAAGTTAGAAACTCACCTACGACTGGCGTCCGTATTTCTGCCACGGCTGTCCGGCTGCTGATTTCGTCAATTCGGCAGCGTGCTTTTGCCGTTACGAGTACGCAGTACGCCGTATCCTGAGTACTGTCGAAAGTTATCGAAGTCTCTAACGTCACGTACTCACTACAATTGCTCAAGTTTTCCGTTTGTCCACATGTCCTGAATGTTTGGCATATCTTCACGTTGTGTGTCAACTTTACGGCAGCCAGTTTATCGGGATAGTCCCAATGCAACTGCGTCCGTGACTCTGATGTGGGGACCATAGTTATATTCCTCGGTGGATGTGGTTCTGGAACAAAGAATCGAATTACCGTCATGATGCATGATTGCTGGTACGTCTTTCGCAATCAGAGGGAAGTAAATAAAGGCTGCACTTGTCTGCCTTTCTAGTGTTCTGTCACAGTGAAAAATGACATGTTCGCAGTACAAAGTATATCACTGCAATATTATTGACCAGCTGCACCCGAAACATGCCTTGAGGCTACATCGAAGGAGTACAGTAATTTTTGACCGACAAGTAACACGGACGTCTATGAGACTCCTCCCCTTTAGGCACCAAAACCGGCGATGAAGATCTTGTAATATGTCACAAACAACAGGCCATCATAAAGGCTACATTCTCCTTTATATCCATCTTAATTATATCACTTGCGGGAGGAGTAGATCGCCTAATCACTATGCTCAGTTATAATTACGTTGTCAAGTTGAAGGTGGTACGCTCGTATAAGCCTTCCTTCCCTATTGCAAAACCCAGCGCCGCTGGTACCAGCGTCCAGTGCCATGCCGGATTATGGGCCCAGTATCGCGCTGGATACTGGGACGCTGGAGCGGCATTTTACTGGGAGGCGCTGGTACTCCCGCGCAATGCGGCTCTACAGCGTTCAAATAGCGGTGCCTATGTGCCATAAATAAATATATTAGTGCAAGAAGTGATAGAGAACGCATTAACGCAATAAAAACAAAAAAGCCATATGAAAAAAAAAAAAAGTCTCCGGCAGGAGGATTCGAACTTGCCACCTCCCGATTCCGAACTCAGTGTTCTACCCACTACGCCACGCCGGAACATGCTGAACTGGGCGTAAAACAACTATTTAACCAACAAATACACGGTTCAGCTTCATGTTTACATGTCACACAGTCACGATAGACGCGATCTTCCTTTCCAAATAACAACTGCGTCTTTATTAGACACAAACGAACGGCGGCCGGTACCGAATGACATGCCGATAATGGCAAGAGCGCTAAGTTTCTTTAAGAATTCACATGTTAACTACGAAAAATATGAAATACACGTAGAGCAGGCGCTGTTTGCTGGCTGTTACTGCCGATTCTCGCTCTTCCTACTGGTCAACATTTACAGAGGTTTTATGATGACTAGTTAGATAAACAGGTGCGTACATGATTGAGTATTGAGTAGTGTTATCGCGCAAGCGACGATACGCCGGTACAGCGGACGTGCCAGTGTACAGATTTGCAGTTCTATCGATACCTATAACTAAGAAACCGCCCAACTAAATAAAAATACAATTCGGTAAAGGAGGTATGTCACTATGTTAGTTCACTAAGGCGTACCAAATTACCGACTGAAAATTATGCGTTCTTACATAAGAGTCACGAGAAGTACCGGCTAGCGCGGCCGGCAGCTTTCGGTGACAGCTTGTGCGCGTTGCTGAAAGCGCGTCGCTTCGATGGTCATCGCTCCTTGTGCGGACACCGTACACAAGGAAAAATGGTTCATTTAGGTTAACGAATGTCCAAACTGTACTTTACAGTCATCCTTACGCTTTAGAAATTGCGTGTACTTAAAGCGCGAAGCGCCGGTAACATGTAGACGGACACGGCCGGCACACTAGGCCTAACGCTCGCTGGGGAGTCTCGCTGGGTAGGACCGGTCTCGGCGCAGCGCATTTGCGATGGTTGAAGTTTCTGCATTCAAGCTTCGGAACCTTTCTAATGGTTAACTAAAGTTCAGCGGAAGTAATTGGAAGGGCAAACAGTGCCAGAGATGCGTTTCCGGTGTGGTGATATCGAACGGCGGCTGTTTTTCTGGCCTCCGTTGGGTGGGGTTGCGAAGCCAGAGCTCAATTGCTTCTCGCCAACTGTGCGGCGATGTAACGATTTGCTCTTTCTGGTAGGACCGGCGCCTCCAGACTTATAAACACTGCAAAATGGAATCATTACAACAACCAATCCCTGATGCCAGACTGGTATATGTGCGCGCATGCACAAAACGTGCATTCATCGCTGCTACGTGCTTCGCAAGAATTAACGCCGTTATTGAATGTGCGTGAATAAGAAAAAAAAATCAAGCTAAAAAGCAAAATAATCAGCGTTGGCTCCTTTGTGTTATTAACGCATTTTTTTCTGCATTCCAAATGGAAAAATAAAAATGACGGTGATTTCGCATATATATCACATAATGTCTTGCGCTTATCATTCATTCTCTTTCCCTGCCAAGCTAGAAGTTGTGAAAATGTTTGGGACCTGTTAGCAGGCCCCTGGCCAAGGAGGGGGGCTAGGGGGCCCGGGCCTCCCCCTCGAAATTCGGATGGAAGGGGGTGTTTACCGAGGAAAAATAATAAAAATCGGTGTTTTTCAAGGCTTTCAACAAGTGCCCCCCTCCCCCCCCCCCCCCCGAAAACATTGTTTGGCTACGGGCCTGCCTGTTAGGGTAGCATCCATTGGTACCATCGAATCAAACATTCTATATTCAAACATACCGAAACATTCCGCCGCATACACTACAGAAACTTGCATGCCGCACTGGAAGAAACAGTGCAGGCTCCAGTGTGCACCAGCGCACTCCAGTGAAAATTCCAGCGTTTCCAGCGCTTCCCAGTACGCGCCAGCGCCACAGCGGCCAAGCCAGCGCCCCTACCAGTGCGACCCAGCTCTTTCCCAGTGCGCTCACTGAAGTGCCAGTGAATCCCAGCGTGTACAAGTGTTCCCAGTGCGATCCAGCGCCAAAAAACGTACTGGTATCACGCTGGGGGGCGCTGGTTTTTGCAATAGGGTTGCGTTGTTTCTATGGTACCTCCTCGCCATAATGTCTGAGAAATATGAAAAAAAATGGTTACGATAATTGTATTTAGACGTGCCATGGGTTTGTGAGGCATGGTAGTAAAAGATCCAAGGATTTCGTTGACCGTGTTTGCAAGTGAGCAAAACATCTTCACTTGCATTTCTCTCAAACATAAAAAATTGTATCACAAAGAACGTGCAGTAAAATGACGCTCAACACACCATTTCCAAAGATATTTTCTGTCCTTTTGGTTCCCGAAATTTAACAGATATGCTTACTTATTCTATTGCTTTAACGTTTGGTAAGTTTCATGACATAAAAAATACTACTTGTCTAGAAAAAAAAATAAGGCGGCTTTGCACTAGTGGCGCCAAGACTGAAGGAAGGTTGGAGCTGGCCGGCCTTTGTTTCTCTTTATATTTCTTTCTTTCTTCATACCTTCGTTTCTTTTGTTCTCTGCATTTTTGGGGTCTCTTTTATGTTTGATTTGATTTCTTTCTCTCTGCAAGCAAATATCTATTTATATTTCACTCTGCTTCTATCCTGCTTTCTAATTCTTCCCTTTGTTGCTCTCTCTCTCTCCCTATTTATCGCTTCCTCTATCTCTTCGTTTTTCTGTCTACATATTTCTCGCTATTTCTATGATCCTCTCTCTTCCAGTCTTTCTTTCCTTTCTTTCTCCTTTTCTTTATATTTTCACGTCATCGTGACGTTCGAGAAAGGCAGCACTCGGCGGGTTCAAGACGAGACTCTTTATTTGGGGAAACTGTGCCCGGCAAACAAGAGGGCAAACAACAAGTGATACCCCAGGTACACTGATAGCGGCGAACAAAGCGTCTGCCGTCGATGATCAGATCTGTGGTTTAGGCGGGTCGGCATTAATACATGCGGCATTGAACGTACATGTGTTAAAGTGACACTAAAGAGCAAAACGATTTTTCGCGTATTAGAAAAGTACAATTTCGCAATCCCGAAAACACCACTCTTACAGTGAGAAAACGCTCGAAAAGAAAATACGAGTGGAGACGCGAACTTCAGATTCCCGCACCAAAGACCGTGACGCCAATAATTTTGAAGGTGTCTAGTGGGTCCTACCTAGTTTCTAACCGATAAAATTGAAGTACATTGTCATTTGTGGGTGCCATAGAACTAGCATGCGAAGTTTCAGAAAATTCGTCGAGCGAATGTTGCGAAAATACGAAAAATACATTTTGAAATTTTTGACGTCACGCGCGGAGATTTCGGTGCGAAATATAAAAATAAAACTTCAACCTTGATTTCCTCCACTAATAAGGAACTTATGATTATGAAACATATGACATTAGAGTTCTCAGAGTGCAGTTTGTCAATATAAACCAACTCATTGTTTCTCTTTAGTGTCCTTTTCATGCTGGTGGCCGCGCTACAGTTCCAAAATAAGCACTACCGTTCGCGTTTACGCGCTCAAGCTTATCAGAAGAATATAAAATAATCTGGAAGGATCCCAGACATTCGTGCACGCTCATTTGTGCACGGATCCCAGACATTCGTGCAAGCCAGTGGTTGTACTGGCTTTCGCAAAGCGGCTACATAGAAATACAAAAAAAAGCATGGTTGATCCCTCCGTCATAGGAATCGGGGATAACACGAAAGTGAAACGTGTCCTTACAGAAGTAGTCGAATGTTTACTGCAAATTGATATAAGAGAGCTTGCACAAGGTCTATTGGTGTGTTGACAGTTATAGCACCCTTTAACGTGGATGCATCCACGTTGACGCTTGATGGTATATCTGTATCCCGACGACTAACGTCTATGATGAATGATTAAAGAAACCCTTGTGGTCATAGATGCTTGTGGTAGCTGTACGGTGAGAGCGGAGTCATTGAAAGAGTTGTGACAGCCAGAAGAGCGTCAATGATTGGGCGCCGAACTTGGGCTGAGGTCGCCTACTCGCGGCATGTTAGAGTTATTGAACAACGCTGCCCGACAAGGGGAAACGCAACGCGTGTCGTGTCTTCCCCGTTGGCCGGCTGAGATTTTTCGCGGGGCAAGCTAGGAACATAGCTAGAGACGCGGAGTTACGGCCACGCGACACACTCGGGCGTCGCACAGCTATTAAATGCGAAGCATTTCTTAGCGAACTTCGGCGACTTTGAGCGTATCTATCTAGCTATCTATCTATCTATCTATCTATCTATCTATCTATCTATCTATCTATCTATCTATCTATCTATCTATCTATCTATCTATCTATCTATCTAGCCGCCTACGACTTTGTGCTCTCCTGGCCGTATCGTTAATGGGATTTATACCAAATTTGGTATGACATAACATGACTGTATGACAAACATAAATGGCTGGTCATATCATGAAAATCATGACTAACTTGTCATGAAAAGTATGATTTACATGCCACGCTCATGGCGCGCTCGCGGCCGTTCCGTTAGCTTGATATACACCAAATTTGGGATTGAGTGACATGACTGTATGACGAACATAAATGACAAGTGGTGATATAAAAATCATGACTTCATGAGCGACATGACTTGCATTCCACGCTCATAGCGCGCTCGCGGCCGTTTCGTTAGCTTGATATACACCAAATTTGGTATTGAGTGACATGACTGTATGACGAACATAAATGACAAGTGGTAATATGGAAAACATGACATGTCATGAGTGATATGACGCATTCCACGCTCATGGCGCGCTCGCGGCCGTTTCGTTAGCTTGATATACACCAAATTTGGTATTGAGTGACATGACTATATACCGAACATAAGTGGCAGATGGTAACATGAAAATCTTGGCATGCATGTCATCTACGATTCCATTTACATGCCACGCTCATGGTGCGCTTGCGTCCAGTTCGCTAGCTTGACATACACCAAAATTGACATATCGCTACGTGACTGTATGGCGAACACAAATGACCGGTCGTAACATGTAAAACATGACATGCTAATTATGTAAAGCATGATGTGATCCTTCCTGGCTGCTTCGCATTACATCGATTCCCACATTGCGTGGGATCTGCCGGCTTTTTTGGTATGGACGGATGCTACGAGTGTGGATGCTAGGGGTAAGTTCGCCACCTGGCAGTGTGTTAATGCGTCGGCAAAACTACACGTTTACTATTCGAAACACGCTGAATGAGACGGACGTGGAGGAACACCGCTTTGAAGAAACTAATCGTTCATTTCATGGTCATAATGCATTACTTCTCTTAGCAAGAGCACTGTGAGAGGACAGTGGTAGATATAAAGGCTTGTTTTTAAAGCCTGCAATGTATGTGACCGTGGCGCAGTGGATAGCGTGCCCGGCATCTCTTGTCGCGGACCTAGAGGTCGTAGGTTCGACTCCCGTTGACGGAACTTTTAACACGAGAGTGTTTTATGCCGTGGTCCACCAAGATTTGAGTGACGTATTTCCGTCACGGAAATGACGTCGAAAAAAATACGCATGATCAGAAGACAAAAAAAATTGGCCGCGTATCTGCGTGCTTCGCTGCAAATTTCGTCGAAAGACGATAGTCTTCTGCCGGCCGTACTACAATGTTTTGCCTTGCCTCAGACAGCGCTTTCTCTATGTTGAATCGGCCGCATCTGGCTGGCCTTGATAAAGTAGAGGAGCCGCTGCGTGAGACATGGACGCCATCTGGCAGTGCTGTCGAGAAACATCACCTTGCGCAGAACCCAGGGCAGTTCGTGTATAGCGTCGCTTTTTGAGCGCAGCCTAAGAAACGCTGGGGTCTTCAGAATTGCGTATATATGTATTTTCTTTTAAAGGAACATACCAGCTACTACTTATGTATTGATGTTGTGCCTCAGACATGCGTAACATTTGCTTTTTGATCGACAATGTTCACAAGTATGAACAAAAATACTTGTGCAAGATGGCTGGGCGCTGAGAAAGTGGTTAAACTTTGGCCGAGTCCTTGAATCGGGTCACGGACAGACAAACAGACGGACAGCCAGACAGACCAAAATTTCTGCGATGAAGTATCTCAAGAAAGACTATCGTCATTAAAAAAGTTCCGTCAACGGGAGTCGAACCTACGACCTCTTGGTCCGCGACGAGAGGTGCCGGGCACGCTATCCACTGCGCTACGGTCACATATTCTGCAGGCTTAAAAAAAAGCCTTTTATATCTACCACTATCCTGTCACAGTGCTCTTGGTAAAGCGCAGTAACGCATTATGACCATGAAATGCACGATTAATTCTTTCAAAGCGTCGTTTCTACGCGTTCGTCCTAATCGGCGCGTTTCGAATAGGAAAAGTCCAATTTGTCGACGCATTAACACACTGCCAGGTGGCGACCTTACCCCTAGCGTCTTCCTCGCTCATAGCATCCGTCCATACCAAAAATAGCTCTACGACGCGCGAGTGCTTGCATGGCGTGGCTGTACCTCCGCGTTCCTATCTGGCCCCGCGAAAAATTGCAGCCGGCCAACGGGGAAGACACGGCGCGCGTTGCGCTTCCCTCTGGTCTGGCAGCGTTGTTCAATATAACTCTAACATGTTGCGAGTAGGCGACCTTAGCCCAAGTTCAGCGTCCAATCAGTGGCGCTGTTCTGGCTGTCACACCGCTTTCTCTAATTCCGCTCTAACCATACAGCTACCCCAAGCATCTATGACCACAAGGGCCTGTTTTAGTCATTGATCATGGACATTAGTCGTCCGGATACAGATGTAGCACCAAGCGTCAACGTGGATGCATACACGTTAAACGGTGCCCTAACTGTCAAACACTAATAGACGTTGTGCAAGCTATCTTATATCAATGTACAGTAAACATTCAACTACTTCTGTAAGGACACGTTTCACTTTCGTGTTATACCGATTCCTATGACGGAGGGATCAACCATGTTTTTTATTTTCTTTGTCTTCTGATCATGTGTATTTTTTCGATGTCATTTCCGTGACGGAAATACGTCACTCAAATCTTGGTGGACCCTGGTATAAAACACTTTCGTGTTAAAAGGCCACAAACAAACCGGCTACATAGAAATAAAAAACGAAGTGCGCCTGGCAATATGGTATGCTTTACTCTCTCTCTCTCTCTGTCCTCTGCTTCTCCCTGGTGTTCGCCCTCATATCTCTCACCTTGACTTTCGTTTCTCACCCCCTAGGTATAATATACTATACGTGGGCCTAGTACACGGACGGTGTTCCAGACACAACTATTTCTTTTTTTGCCTACTGTCACAAACTCTTCTTCCTCTCTTTCATTCTTTTACACCCCCCTTTTCCCCTTCCCAAGTACAGGGTAGCAAACCGGAGTCCTCCTCTGGTTAACCTCCCTGTCTTTCCTTTATCTTTCTCTCTCTCTCGTGGGCGTGTTATGCTCTGCGTGCGTGCTTGATAGCCAGGTGGTTGCGATGCTCGCCTTCGGATAGCGGGAACGCCAGATCGTATCTGCCTTCTTCAACAATTTGTTTTCGCCAAGACTTTCTCCTTTTTCTCACTCTTTCTTTCTCTTTTGCTTTCCTTCTGTGTACTCGTTCTCTCGCCCATCAGATTTATTGCAGGGCACACCACAGAAATCGAAGCACGTGTTCATTGAGCGAAGCAGAAGAGCACGAAGAAGAAGAAAACAATGAAGGGTATGCATGCCTGCTCATCTTGATTATTATTTGCGTTCACCTGTCACGCACCAATGTTGGGCCTACGCAGCACCACTGGCAAAATGCGTTAACAATATTTCTATTTCGGGCAAGTTCATGATATATGTTCCTTACAGATTTAAAGTGTGGTGGAATGTCACGTTAAATGCAGCTAGCAATGACACAGTGACGTACCTTCAGGAGGTATGAAGATGTTCTTTACGGTCGCTCCAGGCGAAGTTCGCTCTAGTGGCCCGTTCAGGTGAGCACGCATGGTGTAAGACAACTGCGAGCAGGGCTCGAAAGGTCCGCAGGTGAGGTTCGTCTGTTCAGGGTGAATGATGGTACCATTGGCGCACAGACCGAGCTTGTGTTGAGATTTGATCCTGCTGCCGCTCTCGATGACTTCAATGGAATAATAGTCGAAAGGACCTTGGGGCCTCTGCCAGGATAGCGTTATGTAACCATTTTCGATGGCCGCAGTCCTTAAATTGGAGACATCGGGAAGTTCTGGAAACGAATGTTGATAGCATTTAGATGTGAGACAAGTTAGTGCCTGTACTTTTCAATGCGACAATGTGTTCTCAGACTTAGTCACGGAAGGAACTAAGTGACATTAACACTGTGGTAAAACTGACAAACCTGTATCCCGTGTACGCGTCCGCATTGTGTAGCCACCATGAAGAACACAAAAAATTGTCAATGTTCCGGATAAGCATTTGAGTGGGGATGCGCATGTTTGCCTTGCACAGAATATCTGGATAGAACGCAGTGTTGTAATCGGCTAACACGAGACATATTTGATTCGAGTGCCTGAGTACATATTAAATACGCTGGCATGTGTGACTTCATTCTCATATACAATGGGGTACTTGATACAAAAGGCATTTACGCCAATTTTTCAGATGCTGTTTATGTGATACAATTGCTGCCATCGCACGCGTGATAGAGACTGCATAGTTCTATCGACGTTATAGAAGAACTACGGCGGCAAATAAGCGATTCCTTGAATGTGCAAATGAGAAAGCATCACTTCTTGCTGAATGTATCGCTGTGTCAATGGCTTCCTCAGGTTACTTCAGACATTTTGCTGAGTTACGATGGCATCTTGCGTCGTCCGCGGGGAACTGGCGCTTCAGACCTCGCTTCCCTTTGTTTTCTCACAGTCCAGATGAAAGCGATTCAACTTCATAAGACAAAGACGCCATAGCACCTATAGTGGCATCATTCTGATCATGCGCCACCTCGTGAAACGCCCGCCAGGCTTATCCCAACACGTAAACAATCTCAAAGAGGTTCAGCTCACTTTGTTTTGCCGGTACAGTGGTTGGAAGATTATTATTGTCGTTCGAATGTGTAAGGCGTGTAAATAAGGCGACAAAAAAGGGGAAACATACCAAATTTGCAACGAAAATGCTTAAATAAGAGTTGTGGTGGAGCCGACGTTTGGTCAAACGGACTTGCCTTAATCAGTGTTACAATTGCTTTGGCACAAAAATATAGTTGCAGCCTTAAAGGAGAGAAGTGTTCTTGTCGAAACGTAGGCTCCTGCACAACCCCCGTCTATGAATGTTCATCACAAGCTTCCCTCTTCCCCTAAATCCTGCCTTTCTTTTGGATCATAAATTGTCTAAGAGCTCCCGTGCTTTCATTTTCTTACGCCACAAATCCTTTACGAATATTTCATTTTTCTGCCGTTCTAAAAATATTGTCACTGCTTCCCAGTAAAGCATACGCCTATCTGAAGACGTTCCCATTAGTCTTTAAATGGTGATGCGCTGACGGTTTTGCGGCACAAAATATTCAGGATTATAATACGTAGCATACGGACTTTTGGCACACTGCGCTCACCTGAATAGCATAATCGTTCAAGAAGGTTAAATATTCGTTAGCCACACAAAACAATAACAATCTTTCTCATAACGTGGGCAAAAACACGCATGATTTCTCTCCACACTACTCTGCTCTAATTATTTTCACATTTGCAGTGCTTCTTATTTCTAGGCATAGCTCGGTGAAACATCGATGATTTAGGCTAGTGAAGATGCATTAGGCTATAATATACTAGCAAAAAAATGTGGGTGATAATGTCGTCGTGAAGTCATAAATGCAGTAATCACCCAGTGTCGAACAAAATGACAAATTTGAACTAGATTTAAAAGGGAATAATCTTATTCAGTGGTAGACCAGCTGAGACCACGACATTAATGT